>FXAL01069735.1:0-11810 GCA_900177555.1 Renilla reniformis
ATAGAAGGGCATAGAAGAGCATAGAAGAGCATAGAAGAGCATAGAAGAGCATAGAAGAGCATAGTAGAGCATAGGAGAGAATAGAAGAGATTAGTAAAAGGCGTAGGAAACATGCATGTCCCCTACCTTCACACTGAATTTTGCGTTCACGAGGTTTGTCAGGATTCAAAGGTTTTTGCATGGACATGACATCGGTGCCGATGGTTAAATTTCGTGGTCTCCCAATTCCAATTCCCACCCCAATTTCACCATCGTTCTGTGTTTGCCGATCAGCGACACGTGCACAGAATACACCTTGTGCTTGTACCTTTTCGCGAATGAGATTACTTGAGCGTCGCTTCTCGGCGTCTGACTTGAAGTGCACCCCGCTGCGCCCCGATGCTTGTGGGCGAATGGAAGCTGCGCCGTCCGTTGGCTGGTTATCCGGCTTCGACGACATCATTGTGGCTGATAGGAAAGCGCCACCACCGCACGAGCGACACTTGTGAGCTTGTGATTCCAGGAACGTCGCTGTCTTCTGATGAAGGCTCTCGCGTTGTTTCTTCAACCACAATGCATACGTCGTTTCCTGTACATTACTGTTTGTAAACTTCAAATACAAACACGGCTTTTTCAGCGTGTTGTTGACAAAATACTTGGTCAGGTTCAGCACCTTGCTGCTCTCGTTGGCATAGCAACCACATGGTACGGTATCCGACATGGTGTTGGTGACGTGATGGTGGTGGTGATGGTGGTGATGTTGGGTGTGCGCATGCGTCGTGTCTATGAAGCCATGGTGGTTATGCGCGTGTTGATGTTGATGACTCAACGCGGCGCACTCTAATATACGTAATTTCAACAGATGGTAAAATGCGAGGTCCACTTTATCAGACACAGACTTGGGTACAATGGCGGCAACTAGATCACGTGGGAAGCTATCACCCAGGATTGACGAGCATTTAATGACGACTTTCTCCAGGGGGGGTAGTCGATCGAAACGAGCCAGGACCATTTCTCGTAGGGATTCCGGTACCGGTATACGCTTCAAGTCCACCCCTGGTGTTGCAATGCACATGTGATGGATATCGTTGATAATAGCGGATGGGTTGGCGTATACAAGTCTATCTGAGGGTATGAAATAACGCGGGATAGGCTGCAGTATTTTTGGTCCGCGTTCACCGCCTTCCTGGGTTTCCCCAGTATCATCCGCACACGTCTCCGGTGGCGCTCCGGTGCACTCTGGGTCATCAGGTATGACGTCATCGGCGAAAATATCTTCATCCACATCGTCATCATATATTTTCACTTGTTTCGCCTTTTTCGTGTCATCGTCCACAGAGATACTTGCTCGCCGCGACTTGGAATCTTTTTCGGGATCGTTTGATTGTAAACTAAAACGACGGAACCAACTCTGACGTCGCTTCGGGGGGGTCTCCTCCGATCCGACGCTTGACCGACGGAATGCCGACACGGCACGGACTAAATTAACGCTTTTTCGTCTCAAGGCGGAAATGGGTCGACCTGCACCTGGTACGGAGGTTGTGGATTGGTCAACAACCGCGGATCCCGGTCTGTTTTGGGGGCCCGGTTTGACTTCAGTGTCGACCAGGCTCGGTTGGCTGTCGGGGAACAGGGAGGGCGTGCGGGTGCGTACGGGAGGCGGGTTTTCTCCACTATCGGAAAGTTCGTCATCGTGAATAATGACGACGTCTTTGTCAGAGACGACTTTTATTGAGTTTGACGCCAGCATATCTTTAACGAGTTGCTCGCACCAGCTCGCCACGCCGTGACTCTTCTCACGGATGATAGTGTATAGATCATATGGTATGCATGTGACGTCAAGGAATTGACAAGCCATGTCAACCATGACGTCAGGCGGTAGACCACCTGCGGATGAATAAAACACCCATTAATCAAGGTACCCGTATTTACCTAAATTTACCCACCAGGGGGATTCTCGTGTTTGTGACCCGTGCATGGCTATTAGGTGACCAATGCTTGATAGATTCGTGACGTAACACGACTGTAACCAAGAGTCGACACCCTAGCAACGCCCATTCCTGTGACGAAATTTTAACTCCCCCCCCTAACAAAAGTGGATCGTTATGATCCGGATTGAGAACAGTCACTCTCCGCAACAAAATGAAACGAAAGTAGCTTACTTACCCAGGTCGAATTCCATAGTGTTCGGATCTGAGATCATGCGATGGCCAGACTCCGGTATTGTCGTCACTGTGCTCAGCGGTTTCATCGTCATGACGAGCACAGCATGTGATTCGCGCATGAGATCTTCCAAGAAGTTCCACGATTGGAAATCAATATTATGAGCATTCTCCACAGCGAATATACACGGCTCTTTTAAAACCACCTATAGGAACATAAAAATAACCAAATAAGGAAGACAATTAGTTTGCAAAGTTTCTTTTTATTCATTATTTGGATAATTTTGAAAAGATTCACAATAGATAAACATCGCAACATCAGGTTCATCCGACATCAAAGTTGACGGAAATGGCATCAAATTAAAAAAATACAGACTATCACACAAAAAATACAGACTATCACACCGAAACATGGTTCATTTATATATTGAATATCTTTATTGAGCACAAATATTTCAAAAATTGAACTGAACAACAACGTAGTTTTATTGCATTCTCAACGAGTTTCTTTCACAGCCGTATGGTCTTAACTTAAACCAGATGAACCCCCGAGACTTCAACTTACTTGGTGTACGATTTCAAACAACAATAAATGTTGGTGCTCGGATACAGTGATGTCATCCATATGGATCAACTTGGCGTGCCCTGGAATCTGAAAAAAGTAAAGTTTTTAAAAAGTGAATGAAGAAACATTGGTTGTCAAACAAGGCTGCTATATCTACCAGGGGCCAGTTGTACGAAGGGCGTTTATTTCTAACGTCGAAATGTATTATTTCCTCGCATAAGCAGGTTGCCCGTGTTTTCAAACACAATTTGAGCAAACTATGGTTATTACGCGTAAAAATAAAAGTATGCGCGTTAACGGAGAATGCGATCGCCTTATAAGTTGACTCCACATGGTTTGACGCAAAAAGGTGCATCCGCAAACGGTTTGACGCGCTTATATAAGATGAGTTCACCTACATGTGTTCCCAGCAGGTCATTGAGTAAGGACAGTTCTTCTCTCAGTTCGTCGTTTTTAACGTAAGATTGGATCTTGATCTCTCGTTCACTGCTCGTACATTCCTCTAGTTGCAATAATGTATTGATGAGATTTTGAACAACGTAAAATGGCGTATGGGAATGAGCCATATCCGCCTCCACAAAATCCATTCTAAATAATAACAAAATATTGGTCAGTGATACGACATGGTCAACACTTGCCCGTGCATTATCACACCTACAGAGCTACATGCTGCAATTTCCGCACTCTCTCATAGATTATAAAACTAAGAAATCGTATGGCGCGATCGTGAACTTGGAAAATGTTGGAAAATAAATACTCAACAAACACATGACACACTCGCAGTATTAGTATCACCTCGTATTTTATGAGAAACGACACTAAATCAATAAAGATCTAATGCAATAACCATGTAAGTTTGTGAAAGAATGGCACGCTTGCGGATGGAAAGCCCAGAGATACAATCAAACACTGTAGCTCATCCACTTCCAGTATTCAAAAATGTGGTAGGCTGGTAATATCATGGTACATTCTACCACACCCTCTTAACAACAAAATAAATTTCTACCCACAAGACACGAGCAGATTAAATCTGCAAGAAATATATATTATAACATCTGAATAACTTAATAACTTGATATTATACAAAATAAATATTTGTAACTTCTAACAGTCAAATTATAAAAACACTGTATAACTATTAAATAAAGCGAGTTGTTTGCTATAAAATCGATAAACATGGTCATCATTGTTCAATAAAACAAGCTAAATAAATTGTCCGCTTCGCGTTTCGGCTTCCTTGTAACTATAAGTTGTATTCCAAAAGTCCACAGCTTCTTGTTTCCTCCCTCAAACAATCAACTCAATATACATAAAACCGGCGCATTAAAATACTGCAGTTGTTAATAGAGTCTCCAAATAACTTAACAAAAGGCCATAGCTTTCTTGTTGATATGATACGTATAAAGATATAAACACATAGCTAATATTAAATAAATTGCGATATGTAAAAAGTATGATATCGAGAAAATTCACTTCCAATTTTCCTAGAAACAAAAAAAACTGGAACAAGGCGAATGCTTAACCTGGTAATGAAATATGACATGGTCAACGCTACACAAGAGAACATGGCTATAAATTTTGTTTTCCTGAACGCCAACATTTCTCATGGTGAAAAAAAAATCTACTTCTTTAAATAAAAAATGGAAATTTGAGGAGTACCATGCCTTTGTTTGATTATTGTTGGTTGATTTTTGGTTGGTTGTTGATTTTGATTGATAGGTAGTTGATTTTGCTGTATCAAGTATATCTGACTGCTTTTCAGTGTAGTAGATGGTTGCATTTGAGCTGATGATGGTTGCCCATGTTGGACTACAAGTACTTGATTTTTTACTTGAGTTGTTAGTTGGCTTTGACTCATTTGCGACAGTATTCGACTGCACACTGGAGTTTGTTGTGTTATACTCTTCACTGAGGTCGAGAGTTGACTTTGGGTCGACGTTTTCAACTGGCTGGGCAGATCTTGCTGACGAGTATCACTTTTCCCCCCGGATGGTGACTGACATTGGCTCGATGATTGTTGAACTACGTCTGTTCGGCTGTTGACTTGGTTCTGGCTTGGCAACTGTTTTTTGTTATCCTTCTGGGTTTGCGGACTGTCGCTTTTTTGGCCAGTTATAGTCGTTCGTGGCTGAGTTTTGTCGGATGGCTGTACTTGGCAACCCACAGAAGCTTGAGTTTTAGTGTGTGATTGTATTTGCTTAGCCGCAGGAACTTGCTCTTTCACTGCGGTTGCGGTTTTTGTGTGGTTTGGTCCAGTCACTTTCTGTCCAGTCGTCTGAACTTGCTGAATATCACATCCTTGGTCAGTTGTAGTCGTTGGTGGCTGAATTGATGGTTGCGTTTCGGTTAGTTTTTGGTTGGTTACCAGATTGCGTGGTTGACTTTTGTTTGGTGACTGTGTTGGTGTTTTCGTTTTTCTTTTCCTCTTATGCTTAGTTTGCAGTTTTTGTTTGTTCTCTGAGGTTTTACCATCTGGTAAATCTTCTAATGGGTTCGTTTTGGTTGGTGATTGGCTATCGTCGCTGATTACAAGAATGGCTTGTTGGCTTGGAGATGGAGTTCGAGGTTTTTTCTTTCTTTGATGCTTAGTCTGGCGTTTTTGCTTAGCCACGGGACTAGTGGCCTGAGGTAATTCTTCTATGGGCACTTCAGGGCATATATGGTCCCTTATTTGGTCAGCGTTGTTGAGCAGTGTACCACACCCTCCACATTTGAGATGAACCGCCTTACATGTATAATTTTCACCCACGTCAGCCATCTGCATAATCAAGGTGTCTTTCGGGAGTATCTGGGGAAGTTTTTGCAGATCACCTAACGGCTGGATGGCAGGATTATCTTGTTGGAAAATGACAGGTAACGTGGGAAGAGACGGTTGCTGTTGTTGTACAATACTGTTTGTGATGGGTTGCCCGTTCAAAGGGGAGCTGATTATCGCGGATGAAACCAGAGAAAGGTCTTCCAGTTCCCCATTACTCGCGTAAAAAGTGGCGTGTTTTCTTCGATGACAAACGAGATTCGCTGGATGACAGAATCTCTTGTGACACACCCCACATTCTGTTATCGTTCCGGAGGAACAGGAGGCTTGATGGAGAAGCAGAAGATTTTCTTCACTGTAATTCATGTCGCATCTGCCGCATTTGAAAGGCTTCCGATGGAACCTTCTTTTATGCGTTTTGTAGGAAAGGGGTTGGTGAAAAAATAAGTTACACTCCTCACATTTATAAACGGTATTCCCGCTGTTGTAATCCGTCACAGTATGCAAGTTGAGGTCGCTAACATGGTTGAAAATCTTCTGACACAGGCCACACTTGAATAGTTTAATAGGGTGTTGCTTTTTGTGTTTCTGGAATTCGGTCAAGTTGTTATAGACAAGACCACATACTTCACAATTGAAAAAGCTCGACGATATTCGCTGTCCGCCGGCATTTGATTGGTTAGATTGTTCACCTTGCTTGACCTTATGTATTATCATGTGGTTTTTGAGATGGTCGAGCAAATGAAACACTTTATTACAGTGGACGCATTTGAATGATATCTTACTGGGGTAGAGTTTTTGGTGAAGTGATAACACACGTTCTTCATCAAATACTTTTTGACAGATATCACACATGAATACTTCCTTTGAGCAGGGAGACATCTTGTGCAGATCCAGGGCGTTTTGATCTCCAAATACTGAATCGCAATTATTACAATGAAAAGAGTATGAAATTTCTTTGCCAGGTTCAGCGACTACAGATTGACTTGGATTATATGTATCATATTCTGCTGGGAAGAGAGCATTCGTTATTGGTGAACTTGTATTGTAGTTGGTCAATTGAGGCTGTGTAATTAGTGTGTTATTTCCAGACATGTGTTGATCAGAATCCACAAAATAGACAACATTTTCTACTGGTGGAATCATCCCGTTGTTGGATTCCTTCAAGCTGGTCTGTACCGAGGAAGTCATGTTAATACCATAATCCTGTTGTTCAGATGAACATACAACCTTTTTCATTGATGTCACACTTTGGGTTTCCAGATGAAGTTTTCGATGCTCCAACATGTCAGATGCCTTCATGAACATTGCCTCGCACTTGTCACACTTGAAGAAATTGTTGTTAACTTGCATCAAAGGTTCATAATCATTGTTGACATTACCAGTCGATTTTTCCTTCACTTTACGGCAAGTTTGTTTGTGTTGTTTAAATCTAGTAGCATCATCAAACACTCTGTTACACAGATCACAGGTGATTTCGCTGACATGAGATTTTACATGTGTCGCTAGTTTAAAGAGTTTATCAAACTTTTCTTTACATACACCACACTCAAACACCTTCTCATCATCAACCTTGTCAAGTGACCTTGGACAAATCTGTGGTCCAGTATGAACTTGGTTTTGAACATGGTTCGGCCAATCACAGACAAACATTTTATCTTGATGGAACTTTAAGTGTTTCTGGAAGTTTTTCTTCCTGTGGTAACTTGTGCCACATAAATTACACTTGTAGACTTTCTTCAAGTTGTGGGTTTTTTTATGATTCTTCAAACTTTTTGCTCGAGTAAACTTCTCATCGCATTTGTCACACTTCACAGTTTTTTTCTTCACTTTGTGATGTTTCTTCCTGTCTTTGGACTTGCTTGAGTTATGGAAGCCATTGTTGTGGTGCTCCTTATTTAGAGTGGACCAACCAGGGACCCTCTTACCACTGGAATTTGTTGAGTTAGGGTGGTTACTTCCTGTGTAATCAATCATTCCTTCATCTAGTATTACCTCATCTTGAATCATTACTGTGTGGTCATTGGCATTTTTCTTTCCTGTATTGCTTATATAATCAACTTTATCCTCGGTCAGCCAAACACCGTCTTTATTAACCAATTTCGTGCAAACTTTACTCCTGCTTTCTGGAACAGAACTGGAATAGTTTGTTTCCTGATTACTTCTGAGTCTTCTGTTAAAACTGGTGAAGTTTCCAAAAACACCCAATGACGAAACATTGTTGTTGCTTGGTGCTTGTACCTCCCTAATGTCTTCATCACCATACCCGGGAACACTGCTGGTCATGGTTTCGGTACTTGAATCTTTAACACTACAATGTATTCTTTTCTTATGTCCAGCCAAGCTTTGACTGTCTTTGCAGACTTTGTCACATATGTCACATTTGACAGTCACCTGGTGAACTTTCTGGTGAACACGCAATTGTAAAGTATGCAAGAAAACTTCACCACATTTGTCACATGTGTGAATACTTTTTTGTGTGTGCCTCTTCATATGTTTCTCCAACCACACAGCTCCTTTGAGGACTTTTCCACATACCTCGCACTTATAAGACCGCTTACGTGTTAGCAAGCACCGTGCGTGGTTCTCACGATTATGTTGTTTCAACGACTCGGGGTTTTTGAGAGATTTACAACATATATCACACCAGGTGTTTTGTGTTTTACAAATCTTTTCGTGGTTCCTAAGAATCGATTGGTGTTCGAAAAATTTTCCGCAATTTGCACACGTTTTATCGCGCTTGTTCGGGGGGACTCGGTTTTTCAAGCATATTTTTCTATGGCTCTCAAAGCTAGATTGATAGGTGAACATTTTACCGCATATGTCACACTCCTTTTCCGAATAATGCCTCTTCATGTGTTGTTTCAGTTTTTCTTCGCTTGCATAGTTTCTCTTGCATAAAGTACATCTGTAGAAGGTCGTTTCAATACTCTTTTGTTTCGCAGCGGCATCATGGTGCACTTTTTCATTGCTAGTAGCATGTATTCTTTTATGACGCTCCAGCAATATGAGACGCGAGAAAAGTCTGTGACACACATCACATTCAAAATGTTCAGCATTTATATCCCAAGTTTCGTCTTCCTCGTCGTCTGTAACAATGCGCAGCTCATCGCTACTGTCCGTCTCCTCTGCTTTGTGGACAAGTTCATGTTGTTGGAAATCCTCTAGCGCCATAACGAAACTTTTATTGCAGGTTTCACAATTATGAACCTTCCTCGTGTTATTGGGTGTTTGCTCCATACCGTGAAATAATAAACATTGATATATTCGTTTTAATAATTCATCGAAAAACCCGAGCTTTTTCCATCAAACATTTCACAACATCCAGTTTCGCACAAATTGAATGCCGGTCAAAATTATGACGAAACCTGACGGCAAATTCCGGCAGATGACGAGGGCATTTTCGCGCCAAAATAGGTAATGCAATATCATTGGATAATTGATGTACCATGTCTTTTCAGTAACCAATCACAATCTCCAAAAACATGATGTCACATCCCCGCAAAATACCATCAATGACCAATATGCTATACATTGATTACAAAAAATCACCAATATTCAACTACTATGCTATATATGGGTATATGGTTTAAAAAAATATCACCAATAAAAATGGTACTTTCCACCACTCATAACCAATATGCTTATTATTATTTATTGTATTATTTATTTCGAGTCAGTGGTATTATAGTCTGTGTCTGGATGATTTTACTCGAGATTTTACCATGGTTATTGTCAGGTAACAACCCATCCTCATGTTTTTTCATATGACGGATTAACATGGTTGCATATACAAACTTTCTGTCACAGATGGTACACTTCTTACAAGACTGTTTCTCATAATGAATTCTCTTATGGTAGTTCAAGGCATGTACACTTGACAGTATCCTGTCACATACATTACATTTGAATGACAACTTTTTGCATTTTCTTGTTGCGTGCAGTCTCGTATGACGCTTTAGGTTGAGTACATTTTTGAATTTTCTACTACATATTTGACATCTGCTTTGAACAGAAAATTTTGATTCATTCCAACTGATGTTTTTACCATAATTACTACAATGATTACTTTTACCAAAGCTGAACTGATCTTTATTAAACAATTTCTTGTTTTGAATGTCGCCGCTCATGTGGGAATGCTTTGCTTCATTTGTAAAAGGTTTCATGAAATGTAATTTCTTGCACTTGACAGAATTTGGCAAACTTTCATGCGTATCAGCAAAAGATGATATTTGTTTAGTATCTGGTGCCCTTGTAAAAACATGTACTACATTGTTTGGCGAGGTACATTGATCATAATCCATTTTCTCCATTTCACCATCAATGTCTAGTTCCTTACTATCGTCATTACTCCTTGTTTTCTCATAAGGTGAAATGGAAGAATCACCCAAAAGATATGGTTGTTCACTTGCATTTTCAACATAATTCCTAGAATTTCTCCTCATATGTGTTTTGCGGTGTACATTTAAGTTACTACCACGGTTGAATTTTCTGTCACATATGTCACAGGAAAATGGTTTTTCGCTGCTGTGAATGTGTTTATGGCGAGTAAGTTCACTTTTGTAGACAAACGTTTTCTCACAAATGTCACATTGGAAAGGCTTCTTTCTCACAGTGTGAATTGCTTCATGACGTTTCAACTCACTCCTATAGCAAAATGATTTGTTGCACTGTTCACATTTGAAAGGTCTTTTGGTTGGACGAGACCTTATTCGTTTCTTAATTTCAACACCATCTTTTGAATAAATGAAATATTTGCCTGCAGAGTCAGACAGTAATCCCTCCTGAGAAGACACATCAAGGGTTACCTCACCAGTATCACCAAAATCTGCTACTTGACCAGAACAGTGACCAGATTTTGAGACTATCTTATCTACATCTTCATTGTTTACAAACTGGTTTTGAGTTTTCTCTAAACAGGTGTGCTTGTTTGAAACCAGTCCATTTCTGTTCAACATTGTGGGAGGATCTTGGCAAATTATTTTGGCATTTGTCTCCCTTGTACAGATGTCATCAAACTGTGCCAGGTTTGAATTACCACTGTCATTGTTAGATGTAGTTAATTCCTGCTCTTTGTCTTGGATAGATAACAGTTGTCGTTGAAGTTCTTCTAGGTGAGTTTTATCTTTGCGGACTGCTTCACCTACCAACATTTTTGTGTTGTTTTCTTTCTGTTCATTGACATCTTCTGAGCACCATGTTTGACACACACAAAGCTTTGTGTCTTCGTTCACATTGATCTTCCCAGCGATCACTTTATCACAAGTTTTACACTTTAACTCTTTCTCAATTGTCTGCTGTTTGTATTTGCTTTCCACGCAAGATTTTTTATCAATGTCTGCATCTACTACAGCACATAAGAAATCATCTTTATACCGTGGTGATGAACCCAAGTTAGGTTCACTGTGCAAACCTCTATTTTTGGATATGTTGATAAAACTAGGTGTGCTATCCTCGTGTATTTTTTTATGAGTCTTCAGGTTTCCTGATCGGTTAAACTTCTTGCCACATATATTACAATCAAATGGCTTCTCGCCAGTATGGACTCTTTGATGGCGGTCAAGTTGACTGGTGTAAGGAAAACTTTTCTCACAGTGATTACATTTTAACATTTTTTTATCTCTGTGTGCTTTTGATTGATGTGCTTTTAGTATATCTAAATAGGAGAAGTTCTCTCCACATATACTACACCTGAAACCCATTTTCTCATTCGATTTGGGAACTTTATTGATCATTATTTTATCGGTAGTATCAATAGGTTCAACTTTATGGTGAGTATTTTTGTGGCTTTCCAGATTCACTGAATTATCAAAGTATTTTTGACATGTAGCACATTTGAAAACTGTTTTGTCTCTACAAGATATCTTTTCCCATTTCGTACTATCAATATCTTCAAACTTTAGATTGCAACCATCACATGCTATGGTTACTTCACCTGTTGCTATGTCAACGATATGGTGAACCTCAGACCTTTGGTCATAGGTTAATTCTCCCTTACAATAACAACACTCAGATATATCCAAAACTTTCTCATTTTTTCGGCGACTGATGGATATACCTTCGATACGAGATTTCTTGTGATTCACATCGGTTATTTCCTTGCATTCAAAATCCTGTAGCGTTTCAAAGTTTTCTCCATTTTGGATATCAGAAGAGTGTCCAATTTTGTGGTGGACAAACTCGTCGAAACTTGTAAACATTACTTGTTTACAAGTGTGACACTTGTAAGATTTTATCCCCAGATCTGAGCTCTCCATATTTATACATTTTACGAAATATAATCATTTGTACAACACGAAAATAATCGTGAAGATATAGTTGTTTTGTTGGACTTCGACATCAAAGTACA
>FXAL01069742.1:0-10667 GCA_900177555.1 Renilla reniformis
GATGTTTCGGTAGGCAGGACAAATGGTTGTCCCAGGGGGTAGCGACCCTGCCGTGCCAGCCCGAGAGTTATGAAGTGACTTATTATAAAGGTATGTATTATTAACTGAGTATATAACATTAACTTACGGAAGATATTTCACGGATGATTTGTAGAGTGCTTAAAACTTCATCAGCATTGCCATGAGGTGTATCACTTCCTAGGAACATTCCTTCAAACGCTCGGAATAAATTGGATAAAAATCTCTCAACACCTTGTCCTCCCAGTGTAGTTATGCGTCCTTCCATCGTTTTCACCCATTCCCTTACTGCTTCCTTGTTCTGGTTCGCCTGATCAGTTTCACAGTTTAGTTTCCATTGATTAACCCCTAAAATAAAACACAAAACAGTTCATAATGTTCGTTTCCATTTCAGGAACTGTATTTCAAAGCAATTTTGGACTGTATGCGATGAGAAATTGTTACATATTAGAGGTAAGTTGATTATATCTACCTGCATCAACTGTTCTTATGTTTATTTCGATGTCACCAAGACGACTTTTCAATACTGGCATCTCAGAAGCTACAGCAAAAAACAAAACATACAAAATTTAAGTAAAAAACGACGCCCGGAAATACGCGTTTTTATTTTCGTTCCTTTTTGAAAACCACCTCATAATTATGTTATTTTGCCATATAGAGGTCTACCTTGATGTTCCAAATCAGCAATGGTTGTGTTTAAACCCAGTTCTAGTTCTGTTTTTCGTTTAAAAAATTGCTCTTTGCCTTCGGTGAATGATCTATACATTAATTGTATGGTTGACATCATATCTTTACAAATTTCCATGAGTTGACGGTACACTTTACACTTGCCAACCCTCGAGGCTGCAAAAAGGGGATAGTTAATTAGCTTTATATTTGTCAGAGTATACGTAACATAGTTAGGCATGCTTACCTGGTATTTGCCATTTCTTCCTGAGTGGAGATTTCGGTACATTATTTCGTTGTTGTAACATTGAAAACATCGGACTTTGATGATTATCTCTTATCAACCAAAATGGCGTATCATTTTCTTCTTCACCTTCTTCTAAATGTCTTCTCAGTCGTTTCTGTTCTCTATGTTTTGTTAACAGTTGAGTCAATAACACGGATACTCTATTTCGTTTTTGTGGTGATCCATTATGTGACGTCTTCTTTGTCTTGCTTGCTTTGGTTGTGTTGCTTTTCATAGTGAACATGTAGTTAATCAGATATGAAGCCATTTTTGGTACAATATCGCGGTTTAGGCAACCATAATATGGTACATTGGTGACACCAGGTTTATCAGCAAATGTAGCTTTGATCTTGAGGTCAACACAGCTAGATGCTAAACTTCTCAAAGTTGTGTGAAAACAGACATTTTCAATGTTCACTAATCGCTCCAAACCATATTTCTTCATCGCTGCTGCTGCTCTAAGACCAAGTTCCGAATCCTGTCCAACAAGTCGCAATGCACGTTGAGCAGCGTCTAAGACAGCTTCAGTTTTCCCTGTAAGATATTCCGATTCCCCCAGCGATTTTTCGTTGGAATGTTTCACTTGTTTCTCTGTGAGAACGCGTTTCTGAAAAGAAAAAGAAACACGACATATTTAGATAAACAATGTGTATATCCTCAATCTTATATATGTATTAGTATCACGATGCGAAGCTTTAAACATTGGGCTAGTAGTTATTCAACGTCATTGAACCAGCAAAATGAATTTCAATACAAGAATCTCACCTTGATATCTTCGAGGTTTTCTTTTGCAACTTCTTTCATGATTTTACATCCATGATTTTTTGCTTTACAGATGGGACTTGTGCCTTTCCAACAACAAGCACGCCAACCTGGGCAGTTTACACAATTACCAAATACATCATGATCACAGCACTTCCTCCACGCAGTACATCCGATACAAGCTGGGAATAAACGTAAGTCAGCAACAAGCAAGGCAATGCAAAGCAAGGCAAGGCAAGGCAAGGCAAGGCAAGGCAAGGCAAGGTAGGACATAGCATGGTGACGAAAAGGCGACCAGCGAATATTCCTTACTTTTATCACAATGTTGTTGATCACAAGTCTTATTAAAACGCTCCTCTGCTAGGAAAAGTTCTCTGTTTTCATTCTCAATATCAACATCTTCAACGTTAGTCAGATGTTTGTATCTTTTCTCTTTCGCTAACGCTTGGTCATGGAACAATGTTGCTTTTCGGTAATTCTGCGTCGCTTCACTTGTGTAACGTTGTGCTTGAGCTGCTGACTTCGATACAATGTAGTTAACTCGTTCAACAACGTCTGGGATTATTTGTGGTATGCACGCTGAAGCCTGAAGAAATCATTAAACACAGTTAGATTGCGTTTGTTTCCAACGTACTAAGCTTCTATTCCGAAATATCATTATTCCACCGATGAGTGAAATGTCATGATACAACAAAACCATCCCAAGATACTATACAAAGACCCATCTACTTTGCCATGAAAAAATCATTGAAACAAAAGTATTGACACCAAGATACAAAGATTAAAAGTACCGTACATGGTGGTGCTTACCAGATAAACTGATTGTTCTGTCAGGTCATCAGGTGACATAATTGACACCACTGTGTCAGTCAGGCCAAATAGATTACCATTTAAGGCAAACTGTGTACCAGACTCTCCAATATCAATCTCTGTTTCAGTTCCCAGTCCCATAAATGTTGCATACCCTTCCATCTTAAATGATGCTTTCTCGGGTGTGATGTCAAACAACGCCCGCGGTCCTAGTTTTGTATTTTTCTTGTCAGCGTACACCATCACCAAACCATTGTCCAGCATTAGTGGGTATTTTGAGTGTGACGTCGTTGCTGTGATTTTTTTGTCTTCCTTAATCAATAACCTACAAAAAACTGTTCTGGCCAGTAATTGTAGTTTGCCGAATAATTCTAATTCTCGGATATTCTTCTCTGGCGAATACGTCATCACCAGCATTTCCGGGAAACGAGAGTTTCTCAGAATATCTGGTAGGGTGGTCTTGTAATTTAAGGCATTTATCATTGTTGCTATGGTTGCATTTGTTAACGTTGCTTGAAAACTGACAGTGTGTAAGTTTGATGTATTGAAAGTTAGATAAGCAGGGGCGAACATGCGGTACAAACTTCCTGGTACTCCAAAGTTCAATTCACCGGTAACAAAGAAATCCTGCACTGGAAGACCGCTGGTGTACTGCAGGTCAAGTTGCAGGCCTCCAAACGACACAAAATCACCTGGAAATGGATGACGCCATTCATCATTACTGCTCATGCGCAGACGAGCCCCATCGTTTTCAAAATTCATAAACCCATGGAATGTGAGGTTATTTGGATACATGTTCAATGCTGTTGCAATAGACATTTGACTGTTTGTATTGATTGCAAACTCCAAGATATTGTTTCTTAAGATCAAGTCTTTCGCTAAGGCAAATTCTTTATCAATATATCCGTTCAAAACAAAGCCTTGTAAGGAGACCAGGCCCTGGACTTGGTACCATTTCTCTGTTCCTAACAGTTGCGTGGCTGTTTCACATTGTGTGTTCATACTGCATACATCAGGTAGCCTGAATTCCCCGATTAATGACAGCCCTTTTTGGAAAGACAGCCCGTTCATGGCTGGATGTAGGAACATTGATGTGACGTCAATCGGCGATAATACAAGGGTTGTATTACGACTGTTATCTAGTAACCTTGGTGTAGGGAATTTACTGAAACAAAGAGCATCTATAGCGTAGTTCAGAGGAAGTTTACTGAAAACGTAACCAACTGCCATGTGTTTCTTTTTATATTTCGAATCACTAAAAACCACCACTTCTAACTCTATGGCGTTATTCCATGATGGTGGCTTGGAAGGACCATAAAAATGCACCAAATCTGTCCTTTCATTTTTAAATATGGTTAACATTTTTCCATTTTCAATTTCCATGTTGAGCATTTGATTTTCTTCTAAAATCTTGCTTGTTTCTTCATCCGTTTCAAGATCAACACCAAAGGCCCGTGAAATATCTGCTATCCACATTTTTTCTGCTGTTCCTTCAACAAGTACTTCGCCAGTTGCGCTATTTGTCCAAATAGAGACATTCAAATTTGCTGAACCAAGTGTGGACATCCCTTTCCCGAAGAATGCCAAACTTGCAAACTGTTTTGGTACGAATTGTTTTAGTTCAATACTTGCTTTGTTCAATACCAACAACCCTGGCACCACTGTGAAATCGCTGTCTGATTCACAGGAAAGCGTGTAGGTTGATTCATTCAGATCATAATCCAACTGGTTCAGTTTCAACTCCGTCAAATCAGGGTAACCAAGAGATATCAACTTAGGTTTGGTGAATTCTGATAGAGTCTTCAATAATGTTTCGACGTTGAGAGTTTCATCTTTGGAAGGAAGGAACTGTACTTGTGTTGGTGAGATCTTTACAGCCATGTTTCGTACACTGGTTGAAACATCAGATTTAATCATAAATGGTAAAGTGATGGTAGCACCCTCTGGAATATGTGATCCTAATTGTTGCTCAACCGGACCATCACCAAACAATTGCAATTGGAGTTTTTTTACAATTCCCGTTGAAGCAACGAAACCGAATGCTTCATCTTTGGATATTCTCAACAGGCCTTTGTTACTCAGTAATTCAGCAATATAGGGTATTTTAGTTAACTGTGGGTCCATAACTGTGTTCAGGTCCGAAATGGGCGTACCTTTTTCAAAATCAAACATCACTGAAAGAGAAGGATCTTTATCGGGGAATTTTTGAATAAAAGTTTTACAAACACATTGTTTAGTACTTGACATCTTTGTTTCACCAGTGACAGCTGAAACCAGATTACCTTCGTCTTTGAAAACGATATATATCTCTGGTTTACTCAATATTGTGTTTTCAAAAGTTTCAAGATTCATTCCAGACTTGGGAAGTGCTTCGTTGCTAACAAACATTGATGTGAAGTCCTTCAGTGCTAAAGATAAACCTTCACCAGTTAAAATAAAATGATTGTCTTGTTCAGCACTTTCTAGTGTCACTTCTATCGTATTTCTTTTGTTCTGCCATATACCTGTTAGGAAAGACAACGTTGTTCATTATCAGCTGAGGAAACCAACTGCCAAAGATTAATTTGTTTATTTCCTTTACCTTGCATCTCAAATGTCCACTTCCCTCCTTTCTTTTCTTTATTTTTGTAATAAAAAGTCAACTTATTATTGGTCAAAGCAAGTTGTTCATCAAATAGCAGCAACGGTTTTTTAATATCTGACGTCACTGTTACATCATTGTTTTCGTCAACATCATACGTGAAACTGACTGTGCTGATTTCTGACAATTTATCAAAACCTTTCGGAATATTTGGTAAGATTCCTGTCGGAACAAGTTCTTTCAATAATTCCTGAACATTTTCTGTATTCGCTGTAATAAAAATGAATCAAAGAGATGAGTTGAGACGACACAGAGGTACACCTCAAACTACTACAAGCTCTGCTCACCTTGTTTGTCAAGTTGTACTGCTTGGATCACTGGTTTTTCATAACCGTCGTTATAACTTGGTAAAGCATCATCCACACTTTTACTCGCTACACCCCATTCTACCTGTTTGCTAAGCTTTTGCTCATGTACACCCTTATTATCCTCTTTTGTTTCTTCTGCTGCTTCTTTGTTCATTTTTGTTTCGTCGTTTAGCTTTTTGTGCTTTGTTTCTTTCTTGGTATCATTCCCCAGTTTCACCGTAAACTTTCGACTCTCATTCTTGGTTTGTCCAGCTTTCAACTTCTTCAAAACTGTTTCAATACTTTCATCTCCGTTCATCCCACCAAGATCCTCAATACCACCTGTAAGTTGTTCCACTTGATTTCTCATATCTTCCTTTCTTCTCTTCTCTGTATTTAACTTGTCTTCTGTGCCCTTATTATTCTTCATAATCACCTGAGATTCCCCGGGTTCCTTATCTGTATCTTGTCTTGGAATATCGTCAAAGTTGACTGCCATTGGATTGTCTTTCACAAGTTTCACGACAGGCTTTTTTTTCTCTTTCGTTTCATTCCTTTTACCTTGCTTCACTTCCTGTTCCCTGATCGTTTTTCGCATCTTTCCTTTCGATTGCATTCTTTCGTTTTCTTTCCCATCCTCTTCTTTTTCATCCTCTTCATTCTTTTCTTCCTCGTCCCCTTCTTCATTCTCCTCTGCATCCTCTTCTACCTTCTTCTCTCCATCTTCATCTTCCTGTTCCTCTTCATCCTCCTCTTCATCTTCATTCATTTCATTCTCTTCTTCATCTTCCTCTTCCTCCATATCGCTTTTGATTTTGTTTGTGATTCCTTTCTTTACTTCTACTTTTCCTTTAGTGACTATTTTCTGTTTCACTCCAGGAGTTTCGTTTCTATTGCTATGGAAGGATACCTCATCTTTGTTCAACTTTACTTGTACCCCCAGTCTACTATATTTGCTCGGTTCTTTTTCATGCTGTGAGCCACTGTGTATATTTGATTTTGACACTGATTTTGTTTCTTGTGGAAAAGCTTTCTTCATTAATGTTGCTTTACTTTTAATCATGTCTTCGTCATCGATATCATCATCGTAATCATCATCATAATCATCGTCTTGTTCATCATCGTCATCACCATCTTGTTGATCATCATCAACCAATTCGTAATCATGATTATTATTTATCCATTGATCATCATCATCGTTGTTAACCTGATCCGATGTTAAACTATCATATATACCGTCGTCATATCTTCGTTCATATTTTACAGACGTTGTTACACGAACTAATAGTAAGCATAACGATAATCGTAGAAGAGATTTCATTGTGGTTTGTCAGTAAGAGAAACAACCTAGGAAAATAGCGTATATAATTTTATTTAATTCATCCAAATGTATTGATATCTTCAGCTGTTAAAAACGGAAAAAAATATAGCCAATCGCTATACGGTACTCATACATTATTGGTACTCAATGAACCACAACATGAATTAACCATGAATGTAGGTATCTAGGTTTCATACTGCGAATATGTTGTTAGTTCATTTAGTTCTTTTACAAGTGGTGCAGGGTGGTTTAAGGTTTAGTGCTGTTATGCTGAGGTTAAATTAGTTAGATTTCAGTGCCTGATGTAATAGTTTAGATCGTTAAAGATGAGCAAGAAATAAATGAAGTTTTAGAAATGTACTCACTTGGCATTCAATAAGGAATAGAGTAAATTGACATTTTTCTTCTTTGTTCAAGCATTCGTTCTGTTGTCTCATCAAAGCTACCTGCTTACTAAGAATAACGGTAGCAGCAATCAAAGGAGTTTTGTTTGAAAGTTGGAAACAACCTGTCGTTTTTATTTGAGAGACAATTGATCATTTTAGAAATACACTCAGGTCTCAACAGGTTGAAATTATTGCCATTAAAAATATTAGTCTTAGTTCGCAATTGAATTATGTTGACCATGTATTTTGAGATTTGTGCTCACGTTGTTCTCTAAACTTCTCAAAGAATTTATTAAAACACTTTTACAACTCGCAGAGAAAGCTATAATATAAATTTTATTTGTCAAAAGAATTACTTAACCGATACAATTATTGATTTGAAATCACAGATATTTACAATTATTTTCTAAAAAATTTTCCCACGATTCCTTTTAATTTTTACATTGAAGTTTGGTTTACATAGTCATTATGATACGATATGAAAGCTTATGAAACTTGTGCAATTATTAACAAAATTTCTATTTAATATACGTCGTTGATTAATTTTTAATAAAGCAAATTAATTGATTAATTAATGTAGCGAGTATGTGATCATGTTCCGTCGCTTCTAACACGTCAAGTGGTTGTGTTTTTTTATGTTCTGCCTGGCTGATTCCTTTACAAATTATATTCAAATTAATCAATTAGATTTGTTTGGCAGAACTTCGATAAATCAATATCAACGTCATCTAATCAACGTTAGTGTTTCGGATTTGTGCGTAATATATAATTGATGCATATGATCCTTTTTATATTTTCAAGATGCATCCCATGTTTTCTATGCTTCCATAGAAATTCGACATAGTGATTTGAAAATGTTTCGTATATAATCATATTTCATATATAAAGTAGTTATATTAAGATTATACAAATGTTTCTCCTTCTTAATACAAATGTCCAGCATTTGTGGTTAACAAAGAGTTGATTGATGGTAACGATGGGTCTTCGTCTGTTTTAGCGAGTTCACAAGCACCATCAAATAAGCGATCAACAGTGATGTTCTCGTCTTGTGTATGTAAGAATGGTAGATAACTATCTGTGATGGTATCTTCTGGATAGAAAATCATAGATGACTGTGGTTGACAGTTAAGTAATGGTCTTCCTTTGTTACACTGTGATGGTTGTTGATTGGTTAAATAACCACCATCTTCATGGTGACCTCTTTCAAAATCATGGTGATTGCTATTGTATGCATAAGTGTTCCGTGCCTGCGGGAAATACATATATGATATCAAGGCTTTTACTTTCTTATGCTTGTGCTCATTGTATCTTATGAGTAAACTTACATCTTACACACTCAAATTAATCCTTTCTATTGTATGATGTGAGTCTCAGTCTGTCTATTTCGCTCAATCTTATTTGTAATACACACAACTTTTCTCATGTCGCACCTCTGTATCTTTTGTTTTCACTCCATTCATTGACCTGTCTGTTTTTTCTGCTATTACTTCACTAATGAACGATTTCTGGCACTACGGACAATCCTTCATCAATAAAGTGCTACCAACTACAGCATGTCTTAACACCTGCTACTGTACTATGCTACTGTCTTTATTTTCAAATTACTTTATATTTTGATGTAATATTTGCTTACCTGTTGATCTAATGCAAATCTCTCATCTATATGATCGTATTGGTAATTTTCATCACAGTGAAAAAGATCGTTAAAATCAGGTTCCTCGTTACGTTGAATAGTGACACCACAATTTCTGAAATGTTCACTAACAAGGTCATCAATTGTTTCACTGCTTGGTTTTCCCGTCTGGTCCTCAACCACTGGTTGTTGACAGTAATGTAAAATTGGTGGTGTATTTGATGCTGGTAGGTTATACAATGGTGATAATGGTGGTGTCATTGCAGTGGTTCCTGGTGAATAATCCTCCGATGGTGGTTCATTACACACTTTCTTCTTCCTTCCTGTTGCTGATTGATTCCAGTGTAAATTATGTGCTGCTCGACGAAATCTTTTCCTCTTGTGCGTTGTCCTTGATTTAGTTTTCTGTATTTTATGGATCACCTCTCGTTTATAAATTTTGTTTGATGGCACAGTAAACTTTGTTCTTGTTGTGAAAGACGTTACACGGATTGAAGGATTCCCTGCAGCATCATCGCCTACAACATCATAAAGCAAATCATAACGTTTAACACTGTTTTTTTCTACTCAAGATTTCTTTTATTATTGATGATCTCCATCGCACCTTTTTTGAGATTACTGTCCAATCGTTCTTGCAGCAATTCTTCATATTCATCATTTAGTCGTGATTCAACAGCCAACAACATATACTCATCCATCAACATTCGTAAAAGATGAAAAGAACCTATAAAAAACGTTGACATTTCTGGTGAATCTCTTACTTTTTATATGTGTCTTATACAAGGCATGATAATATAATGTGTAGATAAATGATTGAAATAATTCAACTCATTTCTCAATACGAAACAACCATGTCTTGTTTTCACCTACCAAAGCTAGTGCAGTTGTTCAATGTTAAATTATGCATCAGTCTAGCACCGGTGAAAGACCATTGGAGAAGAAATTCTTGAGCTTTTGTTTTGAAACTAGTTTTATTGATTGATATTGACTGCAAGAAAATAAGAGTTATAGCTGTGATATACCGATATATTACGACGACGATGATGATGTATTGTGGAAACCTGCATAATTCTTCGTTCAACTATGTTATCCATCCATTCAATATAATCTTCAATGGACGCAGTCTTCACCAACAATGTCTGGAGCATATCCAACACTAGAAGCAAACCATTGTTGATTTAGGAATGAAGGTTTATTTTGAAATGTTGTATTAAAATTTATTTTAATGTGAATACGGACCTTCTTTGTCAATATCACTGCTTTTGTTGATGTCATCACACGATGTGAACATTGCTTCAGTGCCAAGACAATTCAGATCTACTTGTTTTAAATCATTGATCATTTGATCGGCAATTTCATTGGATTGAATCACAGGCTTTGCAGTCTGGAAAGAAAGAGTTCTGCGTGATTTACATTTCACTTGGATCTAGATGTTTTGGACAGACCTGGGCAAGGTGAAGAAACGACGTTTGCCTTTTCACTGATAATGAAAACTGTCTTGCAACTGCAAAATATAAAGTGTTATTAGAAAGCAAGCAAGACTAGGACGCAACCAAGCAAGACCCTAGTCTAAGCAAGCAAGCAAGCAAGCAAGCCAGCGAGCAAACAATATACCTTGTAGTTTACAGTTCACTAGATATTCTGGAAATCCTTCCAATGCTTCCTCTACCCATCTTTCAATTTGACGAGCAAATGATCGCACATCAGCTAATAAACTGCATAATATGAACATCGTTAGTTAATGAACTTGGTTTGGTTTGTTTCGTATGATACGTACTTTCCTGGCATATCTTGCATCGTGTTAGGAACAAGAACATCAACAAGAACCTGTACCAAACATAATAAAATAGTATATAT
>FXAL01072324.1:0-16144 GCA_900177555.1 Renilla reniformis
TCGTATAGAAGTAAACGAGGAAGGAAATTACGAAGGATTTGTTCACAGCATTGACCCGAAAACTAAAAAACTGACACTCGTGAAAGGTAATAAAATTTGTAACAGCATACGATAATATTTTTTTGATTTGAAGATATGTAATTCTCTCAAATACAATAATTGTACATATGTATGTTGAATACTACATATGTTGGTGAGTATGTTGGTTTCCTTGTTTTGGGTATGTACCGTGTGTTTTCAATGATTCGTGGAACAAGATAAAACGAACAAATCTTCGAATTCCTGATTAACTTTCTTTTTTCTTCCATTTTCCTGCGTGATTTCTTTGACTTATTAATCGTTGGTATTAACAACGACAACAACAGCATAAATTCATTTTGTTACCTTAGCCAAAGTCTGGGTTAACAGTATGAGGGGCCTGTGACTTTTTCTCACTGCAGGGCCCCCTGACCCCCTTGAAAAAGTCCCACAAATTCAAACTGTTATCATTACTATAAGAACTTCCCTTGTCACACAGTGCACTATGTTAAAGACTTTTTAAGCCACAGCGCTTCGACCAGTTTGTGATGATGATGCTTGTGATCCTCTCTTGTAAGTTATTGCGCTTTAAGGGGCCTTGCGTTTCTGGGGATCAGACAAAAACCTCACCTAAGTTTCTATCTCACTATGAACGGCTGTGGTAAATTCAGAAATCAAAGATGGGTGAAGTGCGGGGCCCCTCGAATAAAGCCTCTTCATATGGTAAATCCGGGCCACCCTTACATATCATACATTAAAAGTCATACATCAAAAGTTATCGATTTATCTAAATGTATGTCTAATATTATCTTCAAAACCTAACTGAATCGAACCAAACTAACAAAATTAAATAGTGAAATTTCATCTTTTAACTGTGAATATAAACCATTTTGGTTTGACTTGTTTGATTATGATTGCTGTGCCCTAAGGCAAACTATAGTTTTTTGTCCATAAAACCAAGCCACCAACATTTAGAACTAAAAACCCACTTTTTCCTGACCTGTCCCAGTAAATGAATGTTTTCTGAAATACTTTCATACATACATACTGTCACCATTTTTTGTTGTGGACAATTACTCACGTCATTGCCTGCACAATAAACATATTGTTTTAAGGACTTACTATATAACTTTCTCAACTTAATTGTTGAAGAATTTGAAATAAATATTTCTTACTCAATACTTTTTATATTTCCTGCAATGAAGTTCCCAATGAATTTTTAAAAAGTGAACATTTTTTTATAGTCACTTCTTGTACAACTGGAACAAGATTACATGGACTTCATCATTTTTTTCCAAAAGAAATAACAGAGTGTAAGTGCATTTGAACCCTATGGTCTACATACATCTAGTGAATTCGTACACACATGCTGTTTTTTCTTACTTTATGTGTTCATTGATGCATATATTTTTTTTTATTTTACAGTGACAGTTTTGGAGCAAAGAGTGGAAAACAAAAACAATGATTTCCAAACACCAATGTATGTGTATATGTAAGCTAATATTATGTAATATTCTATCAACTTATCTCAAAAAGGTATATACACCTATCCAAATTATTATGTTGCTATTCACGCATGTCAGTACTGACATGCTGATATTTAAATAATTTGAAAATTTAATATATATTTAAAACTATATATGTCAAACCAATCTGTTTTAGTGAACTGAAAGAGAAAATTCCCAAAGAACCCACAAGTTTTGATGAAAAACAAGTGACAGTAGGGAATGATCACCAAGAGGATAAAGAAGAAAAATCCAAAACTGTTGCCATTAACAGATCTTGGTTTCAACAAGACAGAGGTTTGTTCAAGAAAGGTCTCCTACGAAAGGGTAAACCAAGAAGACGAGACCCAAGTGATGAAGGGCTCAGTTTACTGCAGAGAAAACCCCACAAGCATTCTAATTGTAAGTTTCTATTCTACTTAACCTTTGTGCTAGATAGGTATATAGGTATATGTTAAGTCGTGGAACATTCAATTACAGGGATATCTAACAATGGGGGCAGCCGTTTCAAACTGAGGCTGTTACTTTTATTCACCACCTTTATTTATCAACTTTTATGTATTTTAATTTACTTTTATTGAACACCTTCATTTACTTCAATTTTGCTATTTTCTGCGTGCTGTTAGTTATTAGTAGACTATTAGTTAGGAACTTGTCAATTACCAATGTGCTAGGTAATGTGACGTGTTCAATTCACTTTTAGTTCTTATATAAAACACTGTATATTCTACAAACAATATTCGTACAGCTTGGCAATCATGTTAATTTGTTTTTTCCACACTGTGCCCCCCGAATCTGTGAATCTTGTTGTACTGTGTCACTAATCAAATGCTTATATAGGCAGAACTTCAACATTGATTGAAGTGATTCATGTGAAATAGTGGCAGACAAGGAGTTGAAATGACATTGAAATATTTCACCAATGTACATTTTTTTTACAAACTGTAGAATTTTTCAATCAAATTGTACTTTAGTCGCATTATGGCCACAATTGTTTTAGTTTAAATTTCAACATCTTTAGGTCAAAACGTAGTTGTAATATAAAACAGTGCATTTTTGGGCAATGCGCTGTCTGGTATAGATTGATTGAATTCATATATTGTATGTGAACAGCCCTAATAAGACAAAGTGATTTGCCTATTATATCTTTATATATTTTTATATGTGATCTCATAATATACAATAAGCACATAAATTTTTTTAACAACAAAACAGTTTTTATGTAACATCTATGATTATAACTATTGATGAATTTATATTCTCGAATACCTCAATCGCCTGATTTACACTTCATTACTTAATTACTTGATTATCTCTTTCTTCGCAGAAACATGTACACATTGCGTACCTTTTTTTAAATATTTCAAACATAAAACAAATATCTCCACCATCACAGTTCACTAAATTAAAATGATTTATTGGATCTGTAGTATGTAGTATGTAGTATTCAACACCTGAAGATTGATTCATATTTCATACGAACAAAATTTTAATACATTATTCTGCCATATGTATAATTTTTCAATTTGTTAATATTAAATATGTGTGTGGCACCAAGGGATTTGGTTCTGTTGCAGTGAACGCTGTTTGTAATTATATTTTATATTTTAATTTGTAACTATTATATTGGGACCCTACATCAAAACACAATGACGTGTGATGGGGGTATCCTAATAAAATATTATCCAAATGATAGTTATGGAAAATATATAGGTATATATATATGTATAGTGTACGAATTACTTCAGACACTATTATATTTATTTTATTTCCCAAACGTTCCGCCGGTTAAGTCTTCCTCAGTGGAAGTTACAGTGAAAACTACATTCTATTTATACAAGCAAGAATTTGAATGAATTAAAAAAAATTTATAGATAATTGTAATAATAGTTGTTGTGGAGTGTATAAAATGTGAATATGTATAACAATAAAATAATTACCATAATTGTGTATATAATAAAACAATTAGCCTAGCTGAAATGTGTAGTACAATTGCCGCTATATGGTTATTGTTCTTCAAATGCACCCATTCATTAGATTTCCCGACATTGCATAATTTTTTATTCCGAACGCTCCTATACACCTTCTTTCTCCCTGTTTGTGTAAGTTGGCGTGTAAGATTTTCCATGTTATAGGTGAAATGTCCACTGCAACGTTGCTATGTGTTTATAAACTGTTTGTTTTTTTGAGATGTTCTCTGATCCTGGAACTAATAGTTTTACCTGTTTCTCCAATGTATACCATAATGAATACGTGGTCTCAAACAACGTTTTTCATCATACATTGGTTCTTTTTCCAAAAGTACTGGCATGTTTCACATTTCTTTGAGCATTCAATTCTTTCTTTAGGAGCGCAGAAAAGTTTTGCTAATGACTTTGTGAACGACGGATAATCGCTAGTGCTCGCTTTTTTTGAAATGTTCATCTATGAACGGTAGCTAAGGTAGATGTATTGTTCATCGTCTTTCAGGAACATGGAAAATCTTACACGTCAACTTACACAAACAGGGAGAAAGAAGGTGTATAGAAACGTTCGAAATGAAAAAATTATGCGGTGTCTGGAAATCTAATGAATGGGTGCACTGGAAGAACAATAACCATTTAGCGTTAATTGTACTGTACATTTTATTATACTGTTTTATTATATACACAATTTTATTTTACATATCCACACTTTATCGCTCCAGCAAGAACAATGATTATTTTTTAAAAAAATTAGGCTACAAGGTGACCATTGGGATCTTCTGACCATTATCATGAAGACGAAGCATGACGAGCCCTATGTGATCCAACAAAGAAACTCAATGTTCATAATTAGTAATCTTTTCTTAGTTTATGATGAAGAATTCACCGATGTTTCCAAAGAACGGGAGAATTTCACTTCGAACCCCCCGGATGTGGTGATGATTGACGTATTAGGCGCGTTATTCGATCAGGCTGTGAGTGAATAAAATCAAAAATATGAGTTACTCCAGATTGAACTCTCCTATTTTAAAAAAAAAGGATTTGTACTGATAAAACTTGAGAGCGCTTTGTCGTCCTTGTTTCAATATAAATATAATATATGTGTATGCATGATGGGCGGTTGCGCTAGACATTTGGTTTAAAGATATCGTAAACAAATGCACTCACAATCGGACCTTGCAAGTGAACCATTCTATGTCCCTTTGTTAAAGTGCTTACGAAACGAAATTTCGCCCATGTTTTACTGATTCCGTTGTAAAGATCATTCAGAACTACCGAGTAAGTTATTTCACCAAATTTTGTCAACTTTCTTCAATGTCAAGATATTCAACAATTATTGATTTGTAAATTGTTTAACTTGTGACATCACATTGCATAATGAGTTGTTGTAAAATGTCTCTATAAATGTTAAATAAGCAGTTTAAAATAAATATATAGTACCAAAATAACACACACGACCTCTTTGTATGCTTGCTTCCATATATCACTAACAGAGTAACATTTGTGACAAAAACTTTTAACGTTTTACACCTATTTACAACAACTCATTATGCAATGTGATGTCGCAAGTTAGACAATTTACAAATCAATACTTGTTGAATATCTTGACATTGAAGAAAGTTGACAAACGGAAACAGAAAAATCATGGGCGGAATTTCGTTTCATTGGCACTTTAAGTGTACCGTGAAACTTATTACCAATTTGCATGAAGTGCAATATGGCAGGCATAACCAGAGGCGGAACTCAGAGTATTTAGTAGGGATAGCGTCAATATTTTATGCCTGACGCAACTTTGGTAAATTGTTACCAAGTGCATCAGCGAATATGCGCAAAAAAGAGTTGACATCGGCTTTCCAATCCATGAAATTACATACATATATAATTTCCTAGGTAGCGTACATCAGTCGTCAACGAGTTATCGGCGTTGCATGCGAAGGGAACAAAATTGGTCGTTTTGGGAATCTCTGTTTAATACAGGCAAGTCTTTTCTACATTATTCGTCCATCAATGAGTATAGAACATTGTTAAAGAATCGAAATATGTAGTTTATTATTCATATGAAAATGGTGTGAAAATGGTGAGTGGGGAATCAGTTTTATTTATCGATCCTACACAACAAGCTTGCATACTTGAAAAAAACAAAAATATTTTCATATTCTGAAACCTTCCATATTCTTTTTTATATTACACATTCTGAAACCTTCTTAAACAGTAGTTATCAATTAGGTATATCCCCACATATGTTTTTTCAGATTGGCTGCAATAAGTGTATTTATATTTTCGATATTGTATCGTTGGGAGATCAAGCTTTTGATTGTGGTTTGGCTGATATAATGGATTCAGGAGACATATTAAAGGTAGATAGATATACATACATTATGTATGCACAATTTTTTCTACGCTGTTCTTTCCCGTGAGATTTTGCCCAGAACATAATATTCACGTATAATATCCATATTCAATTCACGTGTTATAAAAAACATTGCTGACATTTTTATCTGTGAACTAAAAGCAATACTGAAGTCTTGGAGAAATTATACACCGTGCATATAGCTATGTACATGCAGTATATTTGAAAGTGACAGACAGTTGGAGTGCGAACAGCCTGTGAAGCATTGCTTCATCATGTGGATACAAAGCAGATGCGGAATTTGCCCGAATGCATCGTTTTGTGATGCAATATATAGATTAGGGCATTTTTCGGTGTGGGTTCAAGCGATTTCTCGATTTTAACTAGTGGTACATATTTCACCACTCAACGTGGGTTATTCGAGGCAAGAGGCCATTTCAGAGCGATTACTAAATGAAAAAAATAGCTAATCAATGGCTATCAAATTAAGATCGTTATACAGACGTTAGATACAGTGCGTATTTTTGGAATTTACTCTAGGTTATCCATGATTGTCGTCACTTGAGTGATGCACTCTATCACCAACATGGTGTCAGCCTTGTCAACGTTTTCGATACTCAGGTTAGTATACTAAAGAAGTTCCGTGTTGAACGAATAGAATAGCATGCATCAACTGTAGATGATGATTGTTTCTCATGTAATTCTCCATATTTTCCAGGTAGCCGATGCGATAATATATCGGAACGAAACAGACGGAGAGTTACCAAGGTATTTTACAAATTTTACGTAATCATATAACTATGTAACATGCATTGACGTATGTGGTTTTATATTAACTAAACACATTCAGTGTGTGAATTGTAATTGCCAAAAAGTTCTAATGTCCATCGAAGTTTTCTATTTTCATTAGTTATTTTCATTCGATCATATTGATTTTTGGGGTATATAGCTGTTAGCTACATAGCTGTTTGAGATAAAAGCAACATCTCTATGATTGATTTGTTAGTCGACAATTGCCTTTGTACATTATTCATTTTACATGGTTCATTCGACATCCAAGATTTCCGAAAATGGCATCACAATAGAAAATACAAAAATAACTCTCATCATTCCACTCTATGAAAAAGCCCTTTTAACAAATGCACGCTGTTTCCTTATTCAGACAAACGAGTAGTTTGATTTCCACTCTATATGAATACCTGGACCTCTCTCCTGATGAATACCACTTCCACAAAACACGCTTGAAACACACTGCGGTTAGTGCACTATTTAGCCACATTTTACTTTACATATATATATCGCATGTAATCCATCGATACCTACGGCTATGTACATGTTGCATGAAATCGAAATTTGTATATCTATGTATATCCAACTAACAAAATGTAAACTAACATGGTTAGTTGAAGCGCTATACATTGATTCGGAATGTTTGTTCAACCTTTCAACACTTCATGTAGTCTTTATCAGGAGAAAAGCTAATGGAGAAATCGAGTGCAATAAATAGTTATTTCCCCTTGAGCAACATTCATACTGGATTCGCGACACATGGTAACAGGTCGTGAACAAAACATAGCTATTAGATTCATTGTCTTTTCAATGAGTTCCCGAACCCTGTTCTAGACGAACTGTGGTGAAAAGCATCGTCTTCGTAAGCTCATTGGATATTAATGTTGAAGAAATGATGTTATTTAATGCTAAAAAGAATCGCAAGCTTTGAGTTCATTCTCTAAAAAAAATTACGCACAGTGAATTTTCAATCGGCACGAACATTCTGATCACTTACATAAATGATATGTAGGCGTTTTCAAACCGTTATTTCTTATAGTATAATCCTTTGGTTTAGAATGATGAATACGTCTGGAGGAAACGGCCACTTCCAGAAGATCTTATTGATGCTACTGCAAAAGTAATTTGATTAGCATGAGCATGCGGCCTAATTTAATGCAAAATATTATTAAAAACATATCAAACCACATTATATAGTTTCCATCATCTTGTTAAATTTCCTTCATGTTATATTGAATCGAACGATTTGATTAGTTCACAAATGTTTAATAATCGTAAAACACGTTCACATACTTTCAATAAATAATTTTTCATGCCCACGATGATTGGCGGTGCCGTGATCACGTGGCTGCAAAATAACTGTTTCCCGTCGTTTTCAATCAGGGAAAATTATGGTCTCGAAAAATAAAACTCGCCATGTCCCTCGTGAGAGTGTGTAATGATAATAATTTTTAATCGCGAAATTCTATGTCAAATTATTCAGACGGCCATGTATCTTCGAGAGTTACGACTTGCACAGATGGAACGAATGATGGAAGAGTTTATATTTGGTGTCGATATTTACCTTTCGTGCATCAGGGATGCTCGTGATGAAACTGTGAAGAAAAAGGTTGTTACGCGTTTAATAATTTCAATTTAAAGACTGTTGAAACTGTTTAAAGTTTTGAAGTGGTTATAGAATACCTGTTCACTTTTTAGCAAAAATAGTGATCGTCAAAACAAAACACACAAAACAAGATCAAATATCCTTATTTCTTCAGTTTGTTGAAGAACAAGGCAATTAGACGTATTTCAAATAAGTTTTTTGATAATTGGATAGAGCTTAGGTTCCAAAATGAACGGGTATGCCACAATGTAGCTGAAATTTGTTGAGAAATGACTACGAGTCTTGTGTCTTTTATCAACAACATAAAAAGAACGGGCATATATGTAAAAGTTTTTTTCCTACTATATACCTATGCATGTTATTCCTATTTGGCATTACCAATTTTTGAATAAATTATGTTTAAGTACTTCTGCTATTTTGCAAGCCACGTATAGTCCCTATGTCATACTTCAAGATGATTCACAATATATTTGATTATCAGCAAACATCACTTTAAAGTCAATGGTACATATGACATCAAAGCAGTCGATGTGAACGAGTTTCTTTTTGTTTCACCTCATGAATAAACCTCGTTTGACGTCACTCCGTCAACTTTATCGTCCAACAAACCAATGAAGATGACATGTTTTAATAACTGAATACATTGTGAAGCGAAAAAAAAATTGTGAAAAATAATCCGAATAATCAATAAAAAGAAACTGTCAAAGTTTGACAAAGGGACTTAATACTATAGTGTTTATAATAAAAATAATAATAAGCTTGCTTATCTACATATCCATGCGTTGTATTAATGTTAAGCATTTCAGTTTCCAGAATGTTTTCTATAAGGTTCAAAATTGATATAAACTTAAAATTAGAATTGCTTGACAAAATTGTCGTACAGGCTACGTCACTGACCAATTAACGGGTTATCCGCGATCACATTTTTCGACAAATCCTACAGAAGTAGCAACACATTGTAAAACAATTCAAGGACCCCAATGACGATTATTTTCGCATGATGTATTATAGCAATCTTCTTTCATTTTCATACAGTATTCTCCAAACGCGTTGCCTGAGATGTTCAGCAAACTCCATAAAAATCGTGAACGGCCTCGTTACAGACAACTTGATCCAGAATTGGAAAGTAACGAGAACGAGAGACGTCATCAAGTATGGCAAGATGGGCACAATTTCATGGAAAAATACGAGAAACTTGGAATGCGTGTTCGAGAGCACAAGTATTTGCCTTTGGAACAACATGTTAATACAACTGATCAACGTGCCAGGAGTGATTCCACCAACGACCTTACTGTTGCAGCAAATAGTTTACATCTTAAAGAACCATCAACGAGTGAACGATATGATCGAGAACAACATGGTGTGAGAACAAATATGAGAAATGTTGGAACTTTCCAAGAAGGAGTTTTCTCATTGGATGGTTTCCCACCTCTTGGTTCAGATTCGGACAGCAGTGGTTTTTCTCCGTCAATTCTTGAGGAGGAATTGCACTCATCGCGAGTTACACAACCGGTTTCCAACGCAGGACGTGGTAGAGCTCTTAATCGCCATTCAGAATTACCGGAAGCGCGTCTTCCAAGTACTGGACGTGGCTATCTCTTCCGTACTTCTAGTAATAGACACACGGGACAATTACAATTCCCGACGGACAATGAGCTGTTAACTATGCCAGAAATATCATCATCGCACCCGTCTGGTGTTCCAGGCGGTCCTCGCGTTAGAATAAGTCAACAACGAAGATAAAAGTGACACACTTGTCATCTTTTGGATTCCTGTTATCAAGATGTGGTACACGCACGGCTTTTCAAAGAATCTGGAAAACGTGAACCTGATGGTAGTTTCTTATACCAGAAATTCGACAATTCGAAAATGGAGATTCTAAGATTGTGTTTATAAGTAGTAGAAGAGAGGGAATTGACACTGATCGTTAAAAGAAGAGGATAGGTATGGCTTTGTCACCAAAGACTATCACAGTAGGTTTTTTTTGAAGTTTTCGGTGACATTTGGGAAAACAATGATTAAGTCCATTTCAAAATCTATCAAACTGCTTGATATTTTGATGAGATGTTGTGGTTTTGTTTTGTTGTGTACATAATATTCATTGACGTTTTGCTGATCTAATTATAAATTACACGGTTACCATGTAACGGTAACAAACACGTTTCTGTTGTACTTTGATCTTGTTCAAATCCAAAGCTTTTTTGGCATAGGAGGTTTGGTAAATAATAGCAAATGCAAACTAGCTATCTGCTGTTTCATTTCATGAATTGTCTTATATTGACGTTTTTTCCGTAGACAAGGAGATGACGTCTGGATATGTTGTATACTTGATACCCTGAATACTGTATAGGAACAAACTGGATTATTTTTACGCTTCAAATTACGACTTTTCACATGCTGGTAAATGGTTGAATTCCCATCAAACTCAAACATTCTCACGTGATATACGTGCTGCCAAAGAGTAATATTGATAGAGAAATCTAGAACGTTTTGGCATTTTTTTTCACTGTCACTCCTGATCAATAAACGGCTGTATTCGTATCTATAGCTATATCATTCCAGTCTCTTAATTTTGTTGCGATTTTACAGTAAACCAGAGGGTTTTTCACATTTCAAATTGCAAATAGCTGCGCAGGCTTTCAAACATAACAGTACGTTTTCTGTTCCACACATTTGATTGTTGAAATCGCGTTATCTCCTGTTGAGATTGTAGACTGAACAGTTATATACCTGCTGTGCACTCAATAAACATTATTGTCAACAATAGTATTGATATTTCAAAGTCATCTTACTTTTATGTTGATCAATGACTCAGCCATAGGCCCAAAGAGGCCGTGGCGCCGTGCTGACGCGCGTGGAAGATTCAGTGAAAACTCAGTCCAATGCACTGATCTATGTCCAATCCCACTTTCAACTTCAATCAAACAAACATTTCATAATATGAGGATATAACCTCCTTTTTATTGTATTTTTGCGGCGTAAACACTCAACCTTCGGCATGGACGGTTTCTGTTTTCTCTACCAGTTAGTATTCCATTATTCTATTGGTCATTCTAGTTATAGTTGCGACAATTCAACTCGCATAACGGTAGTACTCTCTCCCCAACCCAGGGTCACTAGAGGTGTCATCAGTAGACTCTGCAAATTTGCGGCGATGCCTGCGGAGGAGGCTAGGGGTATTGCTTTTTCCGGCGCAAAAAAAGATATTGCTCATCTCGTAAATTTACTGGGGAAGCGAAACCAGAAATTGTTATGTCTGAAAGTCTCTGTTACCGAGCAACGTACCGGTATTTCATGCCGGTACTTTTATCACACTATTCGCCAATATTTACTCCAAATATTAATAATAGAACATTTTACATCTACAATAGTTTCTTCGTGTTTCATATTTATTATACGTTATGCTATAGAATTTCTGCTCCTTGTAAAACTCCGTGCACACTGACGACGCAAGCATTGACCGTTGACGCAAAACATGAACCGGCACGGCGCTACGCAAGTCAATATCATTCTCTCGCTGGCGTCTAACTTGCAAATAAATCACGTTCTTTCCGAGCTGAGGCCGCCGTCCGGGAATAGAATATTTTTTGTATTTTTGGTACATGCGGGATATTAACTTTTTATTCGAATAATTAGATTGACGTAATAAGTATGAAATAGTAATAAAGATAATTCTATTCATAGTTCATTGAAATTTAGCCGCAATTGTCGGTGAACTCTTGATGTCTCCCGCCGACCCTGCTGAAAATGTATCAAAGTTGAAAAGACGCTGAATATTGAGCAAAGGGTGTATGGAGACAAGCAAATGGATTCATTAATAATACCATTTGCAAATTATACATTAAAGTTGCTTTTCCGCATTCAATTTTGTGTTTAATATAACTTTTTCTAAAAATATGTGCGCACCGCCACCTGTTAGTGTTTGCTTATTGAATGCCCTGCTTTTTCTCCTGAATTTTACTAAGACACTTCTCGTATTTGCATACCATTTATCTCTAAGATTAAACATATACTCAGACAACTATTTTATCAGGGGTCAAAGCGTGAAACCCAAACCCCGTGTAACGTGTTTACAATATGCTCATATGCCAACACGTATGCATATATGATCAATATTACGTATTCATGTGCGTGTATTTGCGTTCGAATGTATGCATAATGCGTAAATGCGTCGCAGGTGCACAACAGAAGATTGGGGAAGAGTACTAGTGGCGCTTTGGCAGCAATCGAAATTGAAGGAATATATATTTGATGGTATACGAACAATACTGTCATTCCGTGCACTGATCTCCTGCTTTAACCAAAGACGTCATATCCATTTTGTACTTATTTACCTATGTTCAATCGCTTATTAAAACCTTCAATGCTGATTACTTATTCAACAGCCACATGTAAGACTCGTTATGTTTTCCTAGTCAGAGGATATGACAACTGAGGCTGATCAGGATAGTTGTACATACGCCTAGATTAATTATAAGGTGATGAGATCCAGAAATCACATTTCGGTAATCAAGGTATAGGTTGGTTGCAACAAAATATAACAGTTTGCAAGAATGTCGGAGTCGCCTAGCCATGTTGCAAATGGCGAACTTAATAATGACAAATGTGCTGAGGAAATCGAGAAATGGTTAGACGAGCACCCTGAATTTGTGCATTCGTACTTTACGCGCAAAGTTGGACGCAGTTTGTTGTCTTTATCCCGAACTCGACCACGTACTCCTTCAAAGGAAGCCACGCCGCCAACTTCAGGCACATCTACGCCTGTTCGGAAGATTTCGGCTTCAGACTTAGACACGAGCATGCGAGGTATTTTGAAACCTATAATAAGTGTTGTAGATGGACAGACAAGCTTCCTGAGTCCTGAACATCACACAATGAGAGGGAAACGATTTATTGTACGCAAATCAAAAGAAGAACTTAGTCGCTTAGACGAAACTGAACTTATGATGGAGTTGGTCAAAGACATATCAGAGGACTTAGAATTACGGAGTTTGTGTCATAAAATACTACAAAATGTCAGTATCTTATTGAATGGAGATCGCTGTTCCATGTTCCTTGTGCAGGGGTCTGCTGATGGACCTCGTTATTTAGTATCAACCGTATTTGATGTCAACGCTGACTCGAAAGTTGAGGATTTAGATAATGTGGAAGAGATTCGTGTTCCTTGGGGTACTGGCGTTGTTGGATATGTCGCAGAGAAAGGAGAAACTGTGAATATTGCCAACGCTTATGAGGTATTTGTCACTTCGTATTTCTAGTCAACTTCATCATAATATTTGACAAGCGATATGTGCATGCTTTTTTACCTAACCTGCTGTGACAGTTAACTGCCTAAACTACTTATTAGTTCTAACGTTTTTCCAAAATTGTTGTAATATGATTATGAGGCACAAATACAAATTTTCATGTGATGTGATAACAACATTTTTGCTTGTAATCGGTCTCATATACTAATAGCCCATATATAGGTTTTTGTTGATACGTTTATAAGATATATTTATGTATAAACAAAGGTTATCTTTGTTTTTATTTTACGTCATGTGCATGAGTTGAGATTGGTTGAGATCACCCATTATTTAGGTTCATTGCACACACAAACCACTCGAAGTCAAAAGCATGTCAATGTACCATGATATATAGCTATATTGAGTCCATTTCTAGTGTCTCAACTATGTTTTGCCAGACTGGAGTCACTCAGTCTCATTTGGTTTGGGAATGCAAAACCTTAACCAAACATGAATACAATATATTGACATAAACATCAAATATGTGTATGATTTCAACTAGGTAGTTTACACATGCATGGGTGCATGTTTGCATCCGTAAATACAAAGTCTCTGCAACAGTGTATTATTAGAAAACATTACATAGGTTATTTTACATACTTGAGTGCTAGGTTGCTTTCTATTTATGCATATATGAAACATATGCCATTTGATGGCAATTTTTAGATTGCAAATTGAGATTTCTACATTTTCTATTTTTATTTCCCAATGGAGATACTATCTTCAAGTATCATTTCAAATATGTGTTCAGTTTCCTGCTCAAAGTCAATGGTTTCTGAATTTTAACAGTAATTGGATTTTTATTTATATTCATTATATAAGCCCACAAAGAGATGGTTCTTGTTTGAAATTGATATTAAATTTTCATTCACAAAACACCTCAGCTGTGTTTATACAATCGATAGAAATACCTGGTATCACCGAGGTAAATGCAATATGCCATCCATGTTGTATTTCAGGCCTGTTTGCATGTTTTATTTTGAAACATAGTATATACAACTATGTATACCTGTCGAAAATTGAAATCCATAGTAACATCCGAGTACCAAACCATGTCTACAATTTCTAATATACTTCAGAATTTCTCTCAGATAGGTGAAGTGACTGGAATCTGCTCACTCTTTCTCACAGCATGGCATACAACTTTATATCATCAATGTATGATTTTTTTCTAAATCAAGAAGTCATATAGAGAGGTCAGGTCAGCTTTGGGTTGCTGACGTAGAGACAAAATGTCAATAAGTTTGTTTTATTAAAATATCTAGCAAGGATTATCATTCCTCAGAAAATGAATGAATTTGTGTTATAGGTAGTAATATGTCAACACTCAATTGGCAAACTCCAATTATGTAGAGTTTGTGTATCATGTATGTATGAAGTCACAATAGTGGTGACAGAATGAAGTTCAATATCTCACATAATTCTGTTGACAGAGAGTCAACATGGAAAATGTTAATATTTCTAATTATGTATACATGTGTATTATGAATTTCATTTGTCAGAATTATATTACATGTTTAATGTACCTACATTACATTATAATAACATATGTACTAAAGTGTACACATGTGTACTATATGTACTGAATCCATATACACATACATACATGATTGTTTCCTATTAAGTTCATTTGGGTATTTTTGACCGTATTTTGTATTTAAGAAATAACTATACTATTTGAGTATTGAATATACGCGAGAGAAGTCATTCGTGAATTCACTACCTTTTGGTGGATGTAAATGAGCTGAAGAAGTCACTGGATTTTTAGTTCACAATGTTTTATTAAACATTATTGAACCGTCGTTAAATTAGCATTTTAAGATGACTGATAACTATAATATTGAGGTTATGTTATCGGTGTTGTCGCATATTTGCTGATAATTATTTTAATCCTACAAACTGTGCCATTTTCAGTGGTCAAACTCCATGAACTAGTGCCAAAAAACAGAAATCTTGGAAGGGAAATTGCAAATCTAATAAAAATAGTATTGAAAAGCAGGAAATGAGAACCGCAAATACAGACAGATTAAACATGTACAGATAACTGAAATACCGGGCGCCAATGGTAAAGTTATCTTGACCTGCGGTCGCCAAGACAATTTGCAATAACGATTATTTATTTTTCGCCGCCGATGTACAGAAAATGGACACGTTATGTTATGTGCATGTTGAATTTTGAAACGACCCTTGGTCGTTTCAAACACGCTGCGAGTTATTTTAACACTTTCGAAAACAAGATGACGAATTTTCTGTAATTGTCGACAGAATGCTGTTGCATTGATTGAGGCTATATTTCCTTTATATTATATCATATGGGTATGATATTAGTCGCGTGATTTTATTGGCTAATCCTCGGGCTAATCCGCGTGCATTATCACGACATGCTCTCCCATACTTTGCCTAAATTAGTTATAAAAGAATTGAAAAAACTCGTTTATTTGTGTGGTGTCATGAAGCCCTTGTTGAAGAAAACCCAACAGCATATTAAAAACACTCGCCGTTATTGTCTCGTAGCTATAATTACCCTAATATTTCCATTCTCCAAACATTTCCTTGAGGTCAGCTTGTCACATTCAAACGGTCGGAATTAATATATCATTGCTTAATATATATGATATTAATATATA
>FXAL01072709.1:0-11548 GCA_900177555.1 Renilla reniformis
GCTAACATACATACATAGAATATAACGCGAATTATCTGCCAAAGACATAAATGAATTAACTGGCGCCAAGAGAAACGAGTCGGCGTTGTTGAGCGACGAGAGCCGAGGTCAACACCGGAGAACGATAGGGCACTGTCTAGTTGACGTCACATTTCAATTATTCACCGGTTGTTGAAGGAATTAATTGAAATGATTGACGCAAATTTGCCGGCATGTAAAACAGGCGCGATTCCCTGTTTTATTGTGGACCGGTCAACAGGTAACGCAGTGAACACGACGCTTTGTGAATCTTGATGATTGAAATCGTGATGTGATTTCTTCCAATCAGAAAACAGAAAAATCTTTGGGATTTGACTCGGTTAATAATCCTTTAATAATCATGAATTAACACTAATCTGCAATTGAACAACTCAGCCCAGTATACTTTTCACTTTGAGTTACGAAAACGTTTTAGTTTTGAGTCTGTTTCACATATACAGTACTAACAATACACTGGATGTTGGTTGATAAATAATAATCACGTATATAAATAATGTAATGTATATATAAATAATAAATAAATTTCTCACCCATTATACAAAGCTCTTAATCCTTCTTCATTGGATATTTTTACAAATGCACTGAACATTCCTTTGTATTTAATTTGCTTATTCGCCAAATCAATGTGTTGACCTTGTAGTTGTAATCTAGTTTTTGTTGTATCAATAGGAAATGTAGCTGTCAAAAACAATGATAAAGTATTATTTTGTCAGCTGCAATGACATATACAAACATCACACATGGTCAAAATAAGGATTGAAGATGATTTACCACCAGGAAACTGTTATTTTATCTTGTTTGTTAAAAATATTGAAACTCAGCAAATGCAAATCAATGTGAAGACATTGTTTAAAACATATTTTCAAATAATTTATACTCCATGCGCTTGTTAAAATAAATTAAATTCCCATACATGTAAGAATAACATGGTGAAACAAGTTATCTTATTTTTCTCTGGTGTCACACACAAGAATTTGAAAGTCATTTTTGGTCTTGCTTACTAATTACTAGTGCAAGTTAAATTTTGAAAGTTGCTGTGAAATATTGCTAAATACATAATCATGTAGTATTTTTCACTTTCAGAGCTAAATTAACTAAATGCAAAGTCAAATGTACTTATCTCATGAAGAATTGTCAGTTCAATTTGTAAACTTTATTCAACATATTTTTGATATTGATTATTCACACATCTTATGAAGTTCTTGTCAATTGGAGAATTGAATCAACATTTAGATATAAATGTGTAAACACGAGGTTAAGTTAAGTGGGACAACTGGATAACATTGGACAACACTGCTATACATTTGGAACAAAAATGGTAAAATGCCCAACCAAGAACTAAAGATTTAAACAAATGGGACAAACTCGTGTTTAAAAGGACCAGATTTGTGAGTTTGACTCAAAAGAGCTAGAAGTGTAAGTTTGCAAGTTTGGCTTCAGATAACAATAATAATAACACATTTGAAATATATGATAAAAGTTTTTAAAGTAGACATGTTTCTGCAATTATCAAAAAGCCATCTTCAGTACAATAATATGATAAAATTACTCTAGTCATATATAGTCAATAGGTATATATAACTTGAGTATTTTTATGATATTATTCATTGTACTGAAGTTAGACAGCTTTTTGATAATGCCGAAACATGTCTACATTAAAAAATTTGATTATGTATTTCAAATGTGTCATAAGTCTTGTGCTAACCAGAAGTTTTGATAACAATAGTACCTATTGACAAGCTACAAAGTTTGTACAAATTTTTCACTGGTAACAGTACACCCGACACCAGGGAGCACAAGGGTGCCATGATGTATCTGTGGGGGGTTTCTGGTTGGTGGCTCTAATGCATGCAATGAGGCATGTGATTTTAAAATATACAATTTCATTTTGTACAATTAATTTAACCCAGGTTTAAAAACTAAATGTTAGCGAATGGGAAAGCTTAGTCAGTTAATCAGAATCAACAAGAGGCTGGATCTCTTCTGCTATTCATTGAAATCCTCGAAGTGCAGACTGCGGTGGTACTCACCAACTTCGGCCGTCATAGACGCGAGGCCTCCGTATAAAAACGGCCTCCAGTCCATAATTCAAGCTGCTTTAAACTGAAAAATCCATAATATCCATACGAGTAAATAGTGTTTTTAACAAATAAAAAATATTGGCGACGTGTCAAAATTTAATAACCTTTATCTCATGTCACCTAGTACGAATACTGCCAATACCTGGGGACTTGGCCGCAGATTAGTCAATGAATTGAATATGCGGTCATTCATATTTCACAACTGCGGATGAAGAACAAAGTACATGCGCACTGCGTTGCCACGACGATGTTTTTATTTGTTATTCTAACTTGCTGTGATTGGTCAACGAAATTAAATCGACCAATAGGAACTGAAGTTGTTAAAGCCCGGTGAGAACAAATAGAGCAAACATTCGATTTGAAATCAGTCAATATCATCGAACAACGAAGAGTAGACAGCTAACAACATTCACTCGCTTTTAAAGAACAGAAAATGATTCGATCAACAAGAAGTAACATCCCTGCTGCTCAAAGAAAGTCCAAGGTGTTTATTCGTACACGATCGATGTCTTGGAATGGCGTCGAATCAATTGATAATCACTGATTTGGATGACGAGTGCTGTGTACAACGTGGTCAAATAAATTTAAAAGACATTCTTTTATTTCAGGATATTACGAGTATGGTATCAGATAAACGAAGCTCGAATGAGAATTCTAAGAGAATGGCCGAAGAATCGCCAAACAACGCACCAAATAAGAAGAGATCAGCTTTGGGCGATGTGACCAACGTAAGGCACTTTTATTTTATGGCGTTCGAGATTCTGGTGTTAAACATGTGCGTGGTTTTTAAATTCCAATAGGCACATGAATCGAAGAATGCAAAATTCCCGACAAATGGTAAAGTAGTGAAAGCTAAAGCAGATAAAAGTAATCTCACTCGGCAAAATCGACGCAAGTCTAGAGAAATCTCAGTGGCGAAACGAAACTCAAAGAACGCTATCAAGTCCTCAACGCGCACCTCCGTGCAACAAGCAAAGTATGTATTTATCACACTTGAATTACTAAAACCCGTCTACTATTTGCATTACATACATTATTTTATCCTAAAAATCGGGAAAGAAGAAAATGTGCAATGCAATATCTCACGGTCGTGCTCCCTATTCTGGTTATAGCAAATGTGAGCGACATTTAACTGAATGTGGGATTGTGTTTGATTCAAAACTATTTTGCCCCATTGAGTTATCCAGATATGTTGTTTGAACACTTTAAAATCCATAACTATTATGTGTTGCAAAATGTCTTCTGAAGGAAGTACTATGAACACAATTTTTATCTGAAGAAAAAATGAACATATTCCCTATAATTTCTCAAATATAGAACTGACGAGTTAACAGTTGAAATCCCTGTTTTGAATACTGATACACTACTGTCATCCAACAAACAAGAGGAAATTACAGTTGTGACAGAAAGGTGTGTAATATGTATTGTAACAATGTTGTGCTGCATAGACTGTACTTTTGAATTTGATGCCAAACTCAGTTTCCACATTTCTCTTAAAAGCATGAATCAGTGAATTGAATTTGTGAATATCTAAATCAAATAATACTTACAAGTTATAAAGCTTGTAGAAAGAAGTTCAATTCTGAAGACAGGCAGAGTTAACAGGTCGAAATTGAAAGCTCGGCAATAAACAAACATATAATGCATGTATTATGCTACAAAGCTTCAAATATTCACAAGTGTCATTTCCAAATTGCATGAAAAAGTGATAACAAGTGTTGCATTAAAAACTTGTGTCTTTTCAGTGTGAAAGGAATCTGTGTGGAAGAGAAAACTGCGGATGACAAGGTAACACTTCTTATCATTGGTGTGTTAAAGCCCATATCCAGGCATTCGGGTATCTTGTAGAGCTCACTGTGCTGAGAATCAGTGATATAAATTCTTAAATGAAGTCTATTACTTTTGAAGTTGGTACCCTTCCCATGAAGTAAGGTTCCATCAGATGATAGCAAACTTACATAAGAAACTAGGGCAATGCTTCTGTCACATAATGATAAAGTAGAATATGCACATATTACAGGATTTGCAACAAATACCTGACTTGGTCTTCAGGATGGACCACAGGATGGGTTTTTGTGTCAAATCATTGTCATTTTCGAATGCTGTGGTCAAATTTAAGCATGACAAGCTGTACAAGATGCAGTAAACCTGGCAAATATTCCTGATTCCAGCCTTTATAAAAATGTTGGTGTGAATTCCAAAGAACTTACAGAACTCTTACTTGAATTATATAGCTTATTGAAAATGTTGAGCCCGAATTTGATGATATTGATAATGATATAACAGACGAGTTTGCTGTACCAGAATATGCATGTCAAATCTTCAAAAACATGAGGAAAAGAGAAGTATGAATCCCACTTATTTTAATTTGCAGCAGTGTCTGCAAGAAGGCTAAAAAATGTCTTGCTTTAATAACTTGAATGTACATGATACTTGTACAGTAAGTAATAAAAGGCTTTCCAGATTTGTTGAAAGACAGAATTTGAAGTCCGTTTTCCATTTCATTCAATACTTTAATACATAATCGACTTGAATACATATTGCGCTAAGCCTCCGTGTTCAAAAGGTATCATGTACAAAGATATCCTGTACAACTAAGTTTTGAATCAAAATGACAATTGCATTATTTTCCTTGTAGCATTACCTACTTGCTCAGCTCGTAATAACTAATTTTGCTCACCCACTAAAAATCACATTTGTTAATTTTAGGAACTCCATACGTTAACGCCGTATTTGGGTGCCCATTCCAAAATCAATGCAAATATGAGGGGTATTTTGGTGGACTGGCTGGTCGAAGTTCAGGAAAACTTTGAACTTTACCATGAAACACTTTATCTTTCTGTTAAAATTGTTGACCATTATTTGGAGAAAAATGTTATTGAACGAGAGCAACTACAATTACTTGGTGCTACTGCAGTCTTCTTGGCTTGTAAAATTGAGGTATGTTATGTGCTGAATTGTGCAACCCTCCACGACATTCTTTCAACAACGCAGTTGGCTGGCTTGGTTTACCGTATCGAGTTGCAATTAAATGCGTTAATATGGTTAACCATGCACACAAGTTGACATTTGAGGCATTTGAGGCCGATGTTCATTGGGTGGGATATTCTGCTCAAATATATGGTTGGCAATTCGGCTTTGATGACCAGAAACGTATATTAGATCAGAAATGGGGTTCAGCTGCCTTTAGAGTGTACCAAGGCATTTAATAATCACATGCTCCGGACCGCAGTATCTTGTACTCAATGATCACTGTGATTTTCTACGATCCTTTTACATCCAGCAATATCAACCATCGGATTTACTTTTTTAGGAGAGACATCCTCCTTACTTGGATGATTTCCTTTTCATTTGCGACGATGCTTACAAAAAGGCAGACCTTCTTAACATGGAAATGAAAGTTGCCGCTTCTCTAAACTATTGTTTGGCCATCCCAATCCCGTACCGCTTTTTACGAAGATTTGCTAAGGTAAAATTTTCCTTCGTACTCGTTGTCGTCGAAACTACATATGCAGTTTTGACTAAACGAAGATTTTTCGTTGTTAAACATTCGCAAATTCAGGAAAAATACGCTGAGTAAACTAATGTCATCTCTCTGAAGTGGAAAAACTAATAAACCTAATACCTATGTTCATTTCAGGCTGGTCAATGTAATATCCAAACCCTGACATTGGCACGATACATCCTTGAAACATCTTTGTTAGAGTATGATTACGTCACGATAAGAGCTTCCAAAATGGCTGCTGCGTGTCTTCGTTTAGCCATGTTGATGAAAGATCAGAGCGAATGGTCTCCAACCTTAATTCATTATACAGAATACACGCTTGATGATTTATCAGAATTGGTTGCTAAATTGAATTTACTAATCTCCGTTCAACCGAAGAAAAGTCTTAAAACTGTACACAGTAAATACTCACACTCAGTTTTCTTCAATGTTGCCAAAACTCCAAGTCTGGATGTTCTTGCTATGTAAGATGTTAAGGCAATTAGATATATACTTTTAAGAAAAATGAACTTCTACTGTTCAAAGGTTTTTAGTACTTAGTTTCAAAGATTTAAATCTGAAGGAAAATTCTTCGGCTTCTCTGTCTTCTTCCAAATAGTTTATCATGTTGTAAATATTGTAAAAAAAATTTTAATCCCACTGTAAATATACCCCAGTATCTATATAGAACACGTATGTGAATAATTGTTAATAAATGTATAATAAAACGGTAGACCATTTTGAAAAATACGTATTCCCGTGTTTCCTATATCGGTTTTAGCGTAAATGTCCTTATAGCCTATTAAAGTTGTGATGATTCTTCTTTTCCAAGTTAATGAGATCCGCCAGTTATTCTCCTCGCGTCAACTTGCGTTAAAACAGTCCGTAGATAGGAAACATTGCACTTGACGTTAAACAAATAACATTCAAAGCAACTTTAAGCGGCTCTGTGGTAAGTGAGCATCGACTCCTTGGTATTTTACCTTCTATAGAGTCTATTGTGATCTTTTCGCACGCGATTTCTAAACACATGTTTCGACATCCACTGAAATTGAGGGGCGAGATACAGGGACATCACGCGTTTAGCAAAACATTTACTAATACTTCAGCGCATTTTTATGGTATGGAAAAAATGCAAAACGTTACGTTTTTTTACAAGTTTTAACACTGACATAATATTACTCTGTTGAAATGGTGACACAATTGTAAATTACCCGTCCACTTTTCAATGTTCAAGATATCCAAACAAATCACTTCAAAATGCTTTATATTCAGAGTTAAAAGCTGAAATATTGTAATTACATTAGTTTGCTTTGATTTAGATGAAAGGTTTTGAAGGACGAGGCAATCTTATTAGATGGTAAATCGAAGTAAGGTGTTTGATAATTAGTAGGGCTGGCTCCTGTTTTTCATGTGATCTGCGACATTTCTGCCAATTTTGGATTTTTCCATTTTCTCATTACAGATTCAACACAAAAGAAAGCGTCGGAATTTGGTATTTAAAACTATCGTCATGGTGACATAATAAACTTTGTGATTGGTCAGAGGATTAAAGATCACAGAAAATAAGTACATTCGATTGGTCGATTAGAAAAAACAAACGTAATGTTCCCGATCCGCGTTGCTGTGATACGAGAAGAACGTTTGGTCTTTTGGTCTTTGTTTAAGAAGTCACTTTTTGAACCAGTTGTTAAAATGTCACCATTTGGGATTGTATTTATAACAACAGCAATTATTCATTGTGTCAAAAGTGATCCATGTACGTCTCTTCCTTGCCAGAACAACGGTGTTTGTACCAGTTATGATGGTGTTTCTTTTGTATGTAAATGTCCAGAGCAATATTTTGGTAAGCGTTGTGAAGTATTGAACGAGGCATGTTCAAAGAGCAATCGTTGTGTACATGGTACGTGTCGTGAAGATAAGTACGGTGATTATCATTGCGATTGTTTTAACGGATATTATGGGAAGTATTGTGAGTTGAACTATGATGATTGTTCATCGTCACCTTGCCGTAATTCAGCGCTGTGTATTGATAAAGTTGATGATTATGAATGCGTATGTCAAATACCTGGAACGTTTGGTAAATTATGCGAATTACGCCAAGAAGATATTGAAGTATGTAGAAACGAATGTCGACCATCTAGTAGCATTTGTTGGCGAAACTATACTATAACAATAGACGTACCTTGGGGATACGGGGATAACATCTGTAACACGCAACATACTTGCTTTGGTGGCGAAAATAACACTGTTGTAGAGCATCATGATTACTTTATTGACGTACAACTGCATCCTGTACAAATGCAGCTTGGTGATTTATTGAATTTTACAACAGATGATAGTATTTTTGATGCAATTAATGGTTTAATCTTGCCACAATTATTACCCGTAGATGTTCTTAACAGTACTAACTCTTTCGTTAATTGCAACACATCAAATGGAATACAACTTGTCAACTCCGCACAATACAATGTTGTTATAAACAGTAGTGAATTACTTTATGTTGGCTTTCATTACTTTATAATGAATATTGATTTTATTTATCGCTGTGATTTTGGGTTGAGACTAAATGTCAGTGTAAAAGACCATGATTGCCGAGACAAGAATGATTCCATGGCAACAGGGTTGCTGTGTTCTGGAAGAGGACAATGTCATACCAACTTCAGTCTGGCACAATACCAATGCAAATGTTGTGCTGGATTCCGTGGTCGATATTGCGAGAAAAGAGATTATTGTTATGTTGATCCATGCAAAAATGATGGCATGTGTCAAAATGTTGAAAATGGTAAAGAAAATTATACATGTCATTGTCAGATGGGTTATAAAGGTAAACATTGTTCTATTATCATTGATATGTGTCGCAGCCATCCTTGTAGAAATGGAGCATTATGTACATCATCTGTCAATGTTTACCACTGTCAATGTCCACCTGGTTACTATGGTGATAGGTGCGAGTATGAGACCAATGAATGTTTGAGTGGACCATGTCAAAATAATGCAACTTGTATTGATAAAATAGCTGGATTTCTATGTTCTTGTCCTTTGGGTTTCAATGGTAAGAGAAAATTTTTATTACATTTACAATACTAGGATACATAGGATATAGTAATATGTAGATACCCTTGTTAATCCACTTTCATGAATAAATTGATGATTCATTTTATACAATGATGATGCAATGTATATTGCCCATTGTTCATATTAAGAATTTTTCACAAGTTATAGCAAGTGCACATGAATTTCATCATGAAAGCTCTATTTGAAATGCGGCGCATTGAAAAAAGTTAGATAAGAAATTCAAATTTCATCATAATTTAGAAATTGACAGTTATATAGTATATATTTCCCAACAAACTCTAAGATTTCTGACTTTATGAAATTCTGAAAAAATATTGGTTATCAACAGATCAACTTGTGGCAGCATGACACTCGGAATTTCAAACAATATTATATTATAACTAGGCCGAATGCTTGCTATGTCTATTAACAAACCTTTATGATATTTTCAATTCCATGTTAGGTACATATTGTGAGGTGAATATCAATGAATGTGAATCACACCCTTGTCAGCATGGTGTTTGTAGTGATAAAATCAATGGTTTTCAATGCTCTTGTCACCCTGGCTTCATGGGCGTGAAATGTAACATCACAATGACAAACACGTGTTTATCTACACCATGTATGCATGATGGTGTTTGTGTTGAAAAGAAATCTGGTTATGTTTGTAACTGTGGGATTGGTTATCAAGGGAAAAACTGTGAGATTGATATTAACTTGTGCAATCAACCAGAAATCTGCAAGAATTTCAAATCATGTACTGATAGAGGAAATCATGTCACTTGTGTGTGTAAACCAGGATATACAGGTTTGTAGAACATCAGTTTTCATCGCACCTTCATCTACTTTATTTATTGCATTTTCTAATGCAAGTAAAGGACACAACAATTTTTCCATTAAAAAAGTGAGCTGCCACTGACAGTTCAGTTTGACACCATTTTATATTTACTTTATGAACAATGTGAACCTGATTGGTGGAAAACAGTCATGTGATCAAAACTATTGACTTTGAATTATTATATTGTGTATATGCTCAAAGCATATATATATATATATATATACTAAATCTGTTATCCAGGATCCAACTGTGGTGTCAATATCAATGATTGTGTATCTCAGCCATGCCAGTTTGGAGGCAAATGTGTTGACTTGGTAGACAACTTTCATTGTCTGTGTGCATCTGGTTATGAAGGGAAAACTTGTGAGCAAGGTATGTTCATTGCAATCACAATATTTTCACATTATTAAAGTCATTATTGTGAAAACAAGTTGAATAAACCATTATCAGGATAATACTTAGAGTTGCTGATGTGAAAGAGTAAGATTTCGGCTTAAAGTCTTCTTGAAATGAAAATTTCCCTCGTATATTTTGCTCTTGTTAGAACAGTTATCATCCATTAAAATATATGTGAAAAATTTAAATGATTCTGACAAAAACTTTTCACAAGAGAATTTGTTCAAAATCACAACAAAATCACTGTCGAAATTGAGTGCTATGCAGTGTGACAAGAATGCAAAACAACAATACATAATATATTCTATGGCATATGCAAGGTGTAAACTATGCATAAGAACAATCAATAATGAAGGTAGTTTCGGACCAAGTTTGTCGAAAATTCATGAAAAATTTACCAACTTTTGAAGTTCTATATCTTCCTGAAATCAATGTATAAACTGTATAAATTGTAATCTTTTTCAAAATTGGATTACTTTATCACAGAAATTCCAGATTTGGTGAAATGTTTTGTGTAGAATTTTCATTTCATGTATATACACTTGAATTAAGACACTGATTGCTGGTGGAAATATTTATTGGTATCCTTTTTATTGCCAAAGTTCCTATAGCAATTAAAAAGATAATGAAAGTTCTTGTTATATGTATGATATCCTAACATATAATATGTATATACCTGTCTACCTAATTCTAAATATACATATGGCACCTGTCTTGTGAACAAACCATGTTTTTGGTTATTTTCTAGTCAACGAGACTGTCCATGACCCCCAACGACTCCATTTAAGGATTGTTACTGATGATTGCCACAAGTTGCAGGTACTGTACTCTAAATGTTGACTTTTGACATCCAGATTTCAATGTCCGTCTCACAATGTATGTCTCACAAAAATCATAGACATTGTTGTTCAAATCACAGAATTGCACGTATCATCTATTGGCATGCACTTTAAAATTATTGTTTTCATAATTCGTATGATCAATGAAATACATGTAATTTTCCCGCGTTCTCACAAGTTTTTGAGTGCATAACTTTCTAGTCTGTACCGAAACCAAAATCATTGACTGATTGATAAAACGTTACACAAAACATTTTTTTGAAAACCATCCTCTGGAAAGCTTCTCTCGACGAATCTATACCTTTAAAAACTGCTTTAAAAACCGCGCGAACTTGTTTTTGATGTTGTTTTATTGCTGTTCAATTCGTTTCCTACCTACTTTAATTCTTTCGTATGTAACTGTGTTAGCAATACACAATGACGTTATGTATGTACATAGCTTACCTGTGTCTATTTATGTAGGACCAAATGTTAATACTTGATACTTTCCAAAGCAATATTGTAGAAAGCATCCACATGTCATGTGATTGTCCATTTGCACAAAATGATATTGTCAATGGAAGCGTTGGTTTATACTGTCACAATGAAACTACTGGTTCGTTGTTTACGCGTATAACTGACGTCGAACCATATGTTACTGAGCAACTGATATGTATTTATCAACGTGCCTTGAAGAATGATGGGAACGCCGCGATATTAGGTTGGCATATATCATATAATTTAACTTTTACAAGAAAGTCCACGATTCTTTTGAGAACGTGGGATACAACCCTGACCAACACTATTAGTAATTCTTCCCTCTTCTCTTTGAAAA
>FXAL01073118.1:0-15202 GCA_900177555.1 Renilla reniformis
TTCAGCCCATCTTCATATTTGCTTCATTATTTATTCTTTGCTAATTTAATACCAGCTGCTTTAGAGATGGAAGCAAAAGAAGTATCTTTGCAAACTGCCATGGCAGCTGTTATTGATATGGGTGAACATGTTCTACAATCTCAAGAAGAAGCCATCAATGTTGTATCAGCCTATAAAGATAGTATTCAACAAGTCATAAATAATCAAGAGGCGTCATCCAATGAACACTATGAACATATTGAAACTCTTGAACAAAGTAAAGTGAAAGCATTGAATGAAGCTGAAGCAATGGTGGAAAAGTTCAATAATCTTGTGGAGAAAGTTCATATGATCTTAACAGAGACAAAAGCGATGGAAACAAATTTTGCTTCAGAAACGTTGGCACAGTTAACTCACAATGTTCAACAAACAAGAGATTGTTTGATAAAAGTGCAAAAAGATCAAGTAATTGTGATTAAGCAATATGAAGATTATTTGAAACAAGAAAAACAACACTTGGAACAAAATAGAAATGATCAAGTATGCATTAAGATTGTGTTAAGTCGAAATTAGAACTTGTTGCTTAATAAAGGTCTTGATTTCAGATAGATGATGCGAAGAGTGAAGAAGAATTGTTGGTGCTCGCTCAAAACAAAATCAAATTGTTGGAAAATAGTCTTGAAGAACGGAATAAAGAACAAAAGGTTACAGAAGCTCTTCAAAAACAAAAGGAACAACTAGAAAAACTATCAGAAATGAAGTTGAAAGAGGAATTAGAAAGCCTAAAGACGGAATTAATGAATCTCATGAAAGAAAAGGTATACTACTTTAAGTTCACTAATGGCGCATTCTTTCACCACGCCACGACTAATCCTTTGCTCGTACAGGAAGCTGCTTTAATGGAAGAACACGAAAAAGAACTGAGACAACAATTGCGTCGTCAAGCTGCAGTGTTCGGAGATCATCTCAACGATGTTTTGAAACTGCAAAAAAATGAATTGGTAGAAAAACACCAGAGTGAAAAACGTCAAGAATTGATACTTCAAAGACAAGAATTTGATTTGAAGATACGTGGAGCATTGAGTCGACTTCAAGGAGTTTTAAAAGCTGTAGAGAACAGAGCTGCTGTTGAGAAAGCTAATTTTCAAGCACAAGAACTTTGGCTAGCATGTCAGTCATTATTTCAAGCAATTAGTGGTTCAGGTTCACAAGATGACCATTCTACAAGACGTAGCCAATTATCTACCATTAAGAAAGAAGTTGACAGAATTCGTTATGTTACCAATAACGATAAAGTCATCTCCGCTGTGCTTGATTCCTTGCCACAAGATGTCATACAACGTGGTTTGTATACTGAACACCTGTTGCATCACCGTTTTGTCAACGTTAAAAAAGTATGTCAACAAGTGGCGTTGGTTGTAGACGATGATGCAGGATTATGGAGTTATCTCATCTCGTATTTCCAATCTCTATTGATGTTTGAGGTGAAGCCTGTCAAACATCCTACCTCAGTTGATCCGCAAACGTTAGATACGTACACGATATTGTCGTTAGCAGCAAAGTCATTGAATGAGGGCGATACACAGCAAGCTGTGAGCTATATGAATCAATTACGAGGAGAACCGAAACGTGTTGCCAAACATTGGATTGAGGAAACCAGACTGTTCTTGGAAACAAAACAAGTTACCGAATTTTTAATAGCTCTTGCCTCCGCATATAATATTGGAACAAAATAGTGTATTGGTATTTTGATTTTCGTTGGTTAACGCATGTTTAAGTTTATTCAAATAAATATTTCATATCATGAAAGTGCAAATAGTCTTATTGGTTGATTTTTCTATATTATGGTAATTAGTTATGATAGGCAGCTATCTATACTTGCCGGACACATTTCTTCTCTTTTAATTAAACTACAAAGATGCGGAGTGATTCGTTATGATCTTCAAGTCTACTTGGCACTGACTGAACGCTACTATTACGCCTGCTCAGCTTTTTTGGAAATGGATTGTCAAATTGGTTGGTTTCGAATGGAGTATTTCGTAGTACTTATTATTTATATTTGTCTTTGTTACGAAGTAATGGATGTTATCTTGGAAAATGTTTTTAAAAATAACGACAAGTTAGCCGATTATACTTCTAATAAAATACCACAATTAGAGATGATCAATATATCTTCCAACAAGCGCGTGCCATCGAGAAGTTTGTTTCAAATGCGAACTTTAAGAGATTAAAAACAGATGATAGTTTGTTGAAAATAGCTAAGAGAATAATTATACGCTTATTCTCAAACCAGCCTTTTCAAAATTATTTTCAAACCTGCCTCATCAAACTAAATTATTGATCATGTTAGAAAGGAGGAACGTTCGTTTGCTAAAATTCTCGTTTATATTCCAACGTGTTTTAAGGTAATGTTCTGCAGTGGCAGCTGCATGGACCACACTCAGGCATGTCGTACCAATCAATGAAAATAAACAAAGATGTAAAAAAGTGCCTTCTTTGTTGAATATAACATATTCCACAGTTTATGTGCAATGGTGTCTAATCTTCTAAATTGACCACGCCCATGTGGACCTCCGAAGAAGGTTGTACCCAATTAGAACACGTGATCTTCTAAAGAGGTCAATATGGTATGGTTATAGAGAGGTTGCAGGGTTTAATTTTCGCGCCGACACTCTACAGAAGTTTCTATAAAATGCGTGCAGGGCAATCTAAAATATCAAGTTTCTTTTCAACCGAATCATCGTGTAAACGGAAACTAGAGAAAAGCAGTGATGAAAGCACGTCGAATAAATTTCAGAAATGCGAAGAAAGTACAAAACAAGATAACTGTGAGAGTGAGAGAAGTGTAGGCACAATAGGTTTGAGTTGGAAAAATGCTTTAGTAAAAGAATTCAACAAAGAGTATTTCAAAAAAGTAAAAAAGCAGTGTTAACATTTCATGTGTTAATTACAATAATTTTCATGTGTCAATTACAATAATTCGATCAACTTCAGTTGATGGTGTTTATTGCATCTGAAAGAAAATCTCACACTATTTATCCAAAAGGTAAAATTAAGATATTGTATTTTCAAGTAGTTATTTGTAAATTCATATGTTGTGTACTGTATATATGTGACAGAGGAAGATGTATATTCCTGGACAAAACATTGTACGATAGATGAGGTATATGAACTGAAGTTGAAAATAATATGGAATAACATGGAAAATATAAAGACCAATGTGTTTTCTTTTGGAGGTCAAAGTTGTGATAATTGGTCAAGATCCATATCACCAACCAAAACAAGCTCATGGTTATTAATCACAACTGGATAATTTCTTGTCTCTTAACCAATTTTTAATTAGCATGTATGTGATTTGTTTGTGTAGGTCTTTGTTTCAGTGTACCTGTTGGTGTGACACCACCTCCGAGGTTTGTCAATAATGTAGTAGTGTCATAGCATAGTTACTAATATCATCTCTTAGCTTAGTGAATATTTATAAAGAATTGAAAGATGATATTGAAGGTTTTACCATACCAAATCATGGTAATTTAACTGGGTGGGCAGAACAAGGTTATTTTTAACTTGAATTACAATGGTATCAACTATACATTGTAGTACTTTAAATGTTCTCACAATTAGGTGTCTTGCTTCTCAATGCATGTTTGACAGTCAGAGCAGGTCAAGCCAACTCACATAAGGATAAGGTTGTTGGTTTTTCTTATTCATGACAATTACATATTAATGGATTATTTGGATATATAATTATATTATAGGGCTGGGAAAATTTCACAGATGCTGTTATAAGGTGGATAAATCAGAATAAGAAAAGTGTTGTTTTCCTATTATGGGGTTCTTATGCACAGAAGAAAGGAGCATTTATTGATAAGGTTTGGATTTAAAACTAGGTACTGCAGTTGTTAAAACTGTATATCTATACAACTCCCCAAGAACAAACAAACAATTCTAACCTTCTTCTTGATGTACCGATGTCATGGTAATTGTTTTCACTTTGTAGAAGAAGCATTGTGTACTGAAGTGTGTTCATCCATCACCATTGTCTGCTTATAGAGGATTCTTTGGTTGTAAACATTTCTCAAAAACCAATGAATATCTAAAAGAAACAAAACAAGAAATTATAAACTGGAAACTATTGCTTGCATGAAACATTACCTAAATTTTTGCCTAAACTAGCACAGTTAATCTATTTTAGTTTGTATTAAAAGTTGAAGAGTAAAAATTATAGTATTTTTGCTGTTTTCATAAATATGAACACAAAGGACGAGGCGCGAATTTCAACCAATCAAAGCATGTTTTGATTGATTGATTGACCAATCAAAATGCAGCAGAAATATAAAGATAACAACAAAGCTTAGTGTGTAGTGAGCATATTAATATAATATACTGGGCTCGATAATTTGCTATTTGTCTGGACAGGCAGGTAAGTGTAACTATTTATATGTGATTACAATATTTGATAAGTTTACATATTGAGTGATCATTACATATTAAGTTAACGACTTGTAATATATCAAATTTGATACACTTTGTTTGCTGTCTCGGCAGAACATAATTTTATTAGTTCATTGATGAGTCGATGTTATTTGAATCAATGTTCGTCTCGTACGTTTAATCTCCATGGTGGAAATTATCTATATTAGAAAGTATATTTCAACAATAAGCAGCTTATTTGTTCAATTGTCATATCGAAACTGATCAGTAGTGCATTTCGCCTATAGGCCCTATGAGGTGACTGCACAGACGTTCAAAGTTGACTTCTGGCTAGCAGTTGAAATATATTAAAATTTACTTTAATACACGTATGTTTGATTTTGACAGTGTTGATCGCATAAATATGTATTCACTACATCACGATAAAGGAAATAGTGGTCTTCCTGTCCCAGGTTACATTGGCTTTTATGCAACAGGGGATAAATCTTACGAGTTTTATAAAAATCCTATGGAATTTTCTAAAAAATATATCCAACAATACAACTCTTCTGTGTTTCAATGTCGAATATTAAATAAAGCAACAATTTTTATCACATCCAACAAAGGAGTACGAGAACTTTTAGAAGGTAATTAGATCTACATTTTTGCAGGCACCATATTGACCGGCTGTCGGCATGGTTATTTTTTATGAGTTGTAGTTATGGTGGTTTTTTACCTTGTAGATAAAAACTGTTGCCTTGATATGGGTTATAAAGATTTTGGTTATATGCATTCAATATATGGAGATCTTTTATTATTTTCAAACAAAGAAACTACAGTTTCTCGTCTACGTGATGTTATTCGTAATCTATTCTGCTCCACAGAAAGTGTCACGAAATTTATTGAAAGGACTAATGAAATATGTGACTATCGTTTGCCTGATTTTTTACAACAAAAACCAATTATCATTTATGATCATTTCAAGAAACTGGCAACCGAGATTTGTTTATCAGTATTCCTCGGATTAGATTTTGTTACAAGCGACAAAGAAGCTACTACTATCGTAGACTTAACGGTCACTCATTGGCACGGTGAGGAACCAACAGTATTTATAACCAATAAACATGATGAATATCAATTAAAACAGTGAAATGTTTCTAGGTCTTATTTCTTTTCCCATCTTTTTCAAATTTGGTTTTTATACGTCGAGATATGCCTTAGCTCTCGAAGCTCAGGTAGATTCCTTCATGACCTTAGTAATTGTCATTTGCACGTGTTGCATGCGACCTCACCTTTGAAATCATTTCTTTTTGGTCATGCCTCTGCTTATTTTCATCTAGGACCGTTTACTACAAATTATAAAACAACGACTTTCACATGATACAACCGGATGGTAATAATAAGACACACTGCACACTCAGCCAATGTGGAACAATGAAGGTAGCCACTCATTTTTATATCTTCAGTCTTCTAGACAACATGAAGGACGCTGGCTTCGAGAATATCGATGAATTAAGTAGACACATGTTATTATTTGTGTCAGCATTGGTTCCAAAAGCTTTATCATCAATACTAACGTCTTGTTGTTTGGAGTTAGGAAAAGCAGAGAATGTAAGATATTGTGACAATTCTGTTACATTCTAATCGGCAGATAATTGAACTTAGTCCGGCGTCGCTTCTACGTGAACATAATATACGCCTTGCTCTCTGCAATGGTCTCTCTCATATTTTGAGGAATGTTACGAATGTTTTTAATACTTGTTCACACGAGCGACATAAACGTAAGATAAAAAAAAAACAAAAGAATGATTTCCCCAGAGGAAAATGATGACAATTGAGAAAATAGAATTTTCTTTTCAAATTTCTTCAATTTTGCTCTAGCTAATGATTCAAGTTGCGTCTTACGTCAATCCTTGCGTCGCATATTACTTCATTAATTTTCTTTGTTTTTGCTATTGTTTCTCCTTATGCTATGTCGCTCGTATGAACCAGGCTCAAGTCTCGTGGAGACATTCGCCGCACAGCCCGGGGTTACTACTTTGGTATGAAGCAACATTTATTTTTCAGATAGCTCGACTCAAACGTGCACAAAGTGATGAAATGTTCGTAGATAACGTTGTTCTAGAAATAAGTAGGTTAAGGCCACCATTTCTTGGTGGCAGAAGAATAGCAAAGAAGGTTATGTATTTGTGTCACAATCATGCATGTCAATTGCAGCCAGTTACATAACTGTGCAGACATTTTTTACAGGATACGATATTACAAGGTTTTCGCATTCCGAAAGATTATTCAGTTTCTTATTTAACAAGAAATGCTAATCTTGATCCAGAGATTTTCAAAAACCCAGAGGAATTCCTGCCAGAAAGATGGGAACAGAGGTAGACTAAAATATGACATTTGAAATTCGCAACGTCGGATTTGAACAAACTATGGACTATTGAATATATCACTGTAGCGATGCTCCAAACAGCTCTTTTGTTTATACATTTGGATTTGGGGGAAGGAACTGTATTGGTGATCACTGTATCAAACAAATCCTTCGTGTAAGTTATATTGGGTGAAGGTTTTTTACTTCTTCTCTCAACTGAATGTCCGTTTTTGAAGGTGATAATGCAACGTGTTCTTGGTACATATGAATGGTGTTTGGATGAAAGTCAAGATTTAACATATAAGTGGTTACCAGTATCACGTCCAAAAAATAACGTTCAAGTGAAATTTACGAGTCGAACTGATACTGCAAAATGATTTGTTCAGTTAATAGAAACACAAAATATATGAACAATTTAGGTACTATTTATTATAGAATTGTTATAAGTTATGAAAATTACAATTGTATTTTTATACATTAATTATTATAGTATAATAAAATGCTAACAATACTAATATATTAGATAAGGTAAAAGGTATAATAATTATATGAATTGTACGATGCAGTATGTTGTCACGGGTATAGCTATAAGCGTTATTGGTACCCGCCACATAACACTCATTGACCAACGTGCCATAGTGAGTGACACACGACCGTTGTACCAACCGAACACAGACAAGTTGCAATTATTCTTCATGAATTGAACCAAGTGATTCGGAAGAGAACAGTCAGTGGTAAAAACCGATGACTTATAATGCAGACTATACTTAACAGACACACACGATTATACATAATAAGTTACAAAAGAGGTATATTTGTCATGCCCTGCCGCAAATCTATAATCCCCGTATAATGCGTAGAAATTTCCATGGTTCCAATATTTTTGTTTTATACCAAAGAATGGATCATAAACTTGATTGCGCAGTAGGAAAGGTGTAATTACAAAAGTTGATCTACAAGCGTTCCAGGTGCGTCGTCGAAGGGTATCTCGCACTCATACCTCGGACGGTTAACGATACCAATGATAATTGACTTGAGCTTTCGCATTCATTCTCACTCTTCAACAATTCTGCTCGCTTCAATATCAATGGCGAACCTGTGTCTTGAGCGGTCTTTATCGCGGACATTTCCCACAAATCTGTAACCATCGGACTTTCCGGTACCACAGATACCACGCTTTTTTCTAAGCAATCTTCCAGTTTTACAGTCTTGCAAAAATACCAAGAGAGGAAGTACAAGATTGTTGCCAATACTGCAAAGAAAAGAAGATCGCTGCATTTAAGAAAAAGAAGAAGAACGTCCATTAGGAAGAGATAGTATGATTTTCTGATATAATGTACCTTGAAATAGTAAACCAGCCGCTAAAATAAGATAACTAAGCTGTTGATTATTGTAAACAAGGCATGCGCCATTTTTGTCACATTTTTGTTCCCATAAATTACAGGCTTTATCAATGAACGCTCCAAATACAACAGGACCAGGCATAGATCCTAATAATGACATCAATAACCACTGAAAACCCAGTGCGTAAGATCTCAAGTTGTAAGGTACTGTCCTATATAAAAACAATATAGCTATATTTAGCTAGCTCCAAATACCTCCAACTAATTGACAGCAGGTAGTTACCTCAAAACAACTGTTTTATTTGGTGTTGCAACAATGAAGTTAGTAAACAGTAATACAAAAGCCCCAAAAAGGAAAGGTACTAAATTTTTACACTTATTGTCACAAGCACCATGATTTGCAGTCGCTTGATGTAAACTTGATGTATTTAAAGCTTGTGCTACACATCTACAACGTGTTAATGTCTAGAAAGAAACAATTGCATGAATCAATTTTTATTCTATGGTGTTAAGATCTAGGTACAATACCATATTTGGTAAGATATCCGAACAGCCAGCAAAACACGCGTCATAATAAGTGATGTTATTGTTACCACAAACTGGTGCATAATTATTCCTCTTGCAATTACAATCAGTGTTGCACAACTTTGGAATATGTTTCATTTGCGTTCTAAAAATAGGGAAAGACTGTGTTTTCAAAAAAGACAACATCATTGTGCTATAGTACAGAGAACAATTACATCCAGGACATATACTTACGATTGTTGTGTGTTAACTGAAGCAATCACGGTGGTTTCACAACCGGGTATTAGAAATGTTAAAGTTCCAAAAACACCAACAAAAGAAAATATCAAGCAGTACTTTGCAGCATTCTTGCAAACAACTCGTTGATCGAGACGTTTTACCAGATAACTGCCCAGAATAATACCACCTGCAGTCCCTGGTATGATGACGACACCAGCAAAGATACCAGCATCTGCTGTACTTGCACCGAACTGTGATTGTAAGAACTTTGATATAAATGGTGCCAATCCAGTAACAACCAATCCTGTACCGGTTAAAGCTAACGTATTACACATATAAACAGCATTGCATATTAAAGATTTAGTTGCAGGAATAATTTCTGCAAAATGACCATGAAGCTTATGATTACGTTCTTTCACTTTACCATCACGAATTGCACGCGCTCTGATCTCCCTTGTTCCAGGCATTTCGCGTGGATAAGCAAGCAAAGCAAATGATGTTATCAATAATAATAAACCACCGCAGAAATAACCCAACCACCATGCACCAACCCAACGTGGATCAGAGGGAGTCAGGTTGATGTTGGGAGGCTACAAAATCAACATATACATGTGATAATTATCATGCAAAATAGGTATAGAAATATTCATCAGTTTATTTGCCACACCTGAATTAAATCTACGTAAACATTCATTAATGTCCCACCAGCAATATATCCAACACCAGGACCGAAGAATGTTGCAACAAACCACACCCCAATGTACATTGGTGCAACTTCCGGTGGGACATTCTCATCAATATAAGCAGGCCCGAGGGTATATGCAGGTGTCATGCCAGCACCAAGTATTAATTTTGCTCCGATGAATACAAACATATATTTCCAATCTGACACAGAATTATTTGTACAACGGTCAAATGACGTTGTGTTTGTTACATGTACTTTGCACAAATTGGGGTCATGGGCCGAGTTCAGGGAATTTTCATGTGGTTCATATTTGCCAACTAGTGCATGAGGTAAAGCAAAAAGAAGACAACCAATACTCGTCACCAGTGCTCCTATACCGATCCATTTAGCTTTATGACGTGATTCACCATAGTAACTGACAAAAACAACAAGAAACAAAGAAGAGACATCATGAGCAGCAACAATCATTCCCGCTTGTTTGCTACTTAATTGAAATCTTCTTTCCATTGAAGTTAATCCTGCAGCAGTGAAACCACTTATAATCATACCTTAAAAATACGTTGAAAATTTATAACAATAATTAATAGCAACTGGCAACTGCAACCTGACACTCACCTTGTACGCACGAAAAAACGGTGAAAAATAAAAGAAACCATTTCGGATTATTAAATTGCTGCATAAACTTCGGTTTCCATGACCGCCAACCACATTGCACATCTTTGCCACACGCTATTTCCTCCACTGTTTCTTCCATCATAGTATTATGCAGCGAACATTTGTAGCTACTGCACTGTTAAACGGTGTCGAGTCTGACAAGAATAAAATGCTTCTCAAAAAGTGTTATTATTGCCCGCGCTAGGGGAGGAACGAAGCAAAAAGTCGATTTTCCGTTATGCGGAGTCTGCATAATAATAACGATATTTTTCAAACCATGTTATGTTGAGAACCTCTTAACTAATTTTGTAAATGTTTGGCGTATAGCTTCGTAATCGAAGTCAGGATTGAGTGTATTATGTTGTTGTTTCGATGAATACAAAAACAGTATCTTAGAGGTTACTATGGTTTTAACTATATTAAACAATATCACAAACCTTGGCACAATGTAATTATGTAAAAAGTTTGAAATGTATCACAAATAAATATCCTAATTGTCAAAATGTATTAACCGTCTCTTTCGAAATACCTACTCTTAAAATCATTGTATTGTCTGCGGATACCTTGACAAGACAGCTGACTGGTGGCGCGCAAACGGCGTCTTTAATGTATACGAGAGTTTCCTGGGCTGTATATTACTTGACATAATATACATATTATGCCTATGCACAAGGTTATAAACGTCGAAACATTCATGATGGCTGCAGATATTATTTTTTAAATAGTCAGCCCTTACTCCTTTCATCTCTGGCAATAATTTCAAACAAGTTATATTGTACAATCCTCTTACATTTGCCATCATACTAGGTAACATTATATGTATGTATAATACACACATGTAATCTTATTAATGTTGCAATGAATTATGAACATATACATATACTTGATTACCCACAACGAAGTATATACAATAATAAAATCACTATTGTCAATCCCACAAATAATAGATGGATCATTCATGATAATCTATGAAATATACAATAACAAAATATCTTTTTCACACAACTTTTTTTTTGAGAAAGAAAACATTACCGTAGTTCCATTGCGAGATGATCAATGAATTTCGAGGTCTGTCAAATTTGATACGATACTTCTTAATAAAATAAAAAGCTCCTTACAATCTTTTTGAACTTGAACAAACTTGAATGAAAACAAAGGTCATGAACATTTCAAAAACCATTGTTTAAAAAGTACATCGATGTTTTACGACATTTTACGACTGGTTACGTCATTAAAATCCAAGGAAGTGAAAACATATGTTTGTTTATTTTTAATATTTTAACTTTTCGATACTGTTTTTTTGTTTGCGCCAGTGATGTTCAACAGGCCACCATCTCTTCATCGTTCCTCACGACATCGTCCTAAACCTTTATCGCAGAGAAATCTCTTTTCTGCTTTATTTGGTTTAACTTCAGTGGTCTTTTCAGCTACAGCAATTGTTGAACCAAAATGGTTCAGTGTGACAGGAGGAAGATGTTCTGGACGATATTTGGGAATATATAAAATACTGACTGCAAATTCAAGAACAATTCTTAGTAAGTGGTAGTAGATATTATTGATATATAGGGCTGTGTTTATGTATTGTATTGTGATTCTGATTGAAGTATTTTCACTTTTTAGAAGCATCCTGTTACAGTGAAGATTCTATACTAAAATTGAAATTAATAATGGCATTTCTTTGTTGTGGTGCTTTTTTCAGTTTCATTGCTTGTTTACTCGATATCTGGGGCCCATCAAGGAAATGGCTTCGCCTATATAGGGTTAACTCAATTGGAAATATAATAACAGGTCTCAATTTAGTAAAATTGGTATTATATAATGATAAAATACTTACATGACTAACTGAATATTCTATTTCGTAGTTGTCATGTCATCATTGTCATGTGCTTTTGCTTACTGGGTGACTCTATCAATTAAAAGTGTTTCTAAAAAGATTTCTTCTGACCATGTCCATGTGAAATTTTCCTATAGTTTTTACTTGGTTGTTGCTGGAGGTGCCTGTGCACTTTTTGCTTGTGCTTTTAACATGATCAAATGTCAGTGTAAAAGAAATACAGACCAATTAACAAACAGTGAAGAGGAATTGATGACAGAATTAATGTTTACAATGGACAGCACTGCACCACAGAGTATACCCAGTGGTGAACCACCCCCACTTTACACTGTCTAATACTATTTAAGAAATTGAAGAACTTCTGTAATCATGGTTGTTCCCAAGCAACTGCATTCTCCATAATGGTGTTTTTTTTTAAATTGTAAAATTGATTTCAAATTGTATAAACAGTTGATAAACACATTCTTTTGCTATGCGTCTAAGTTAAAATATGTAAATGTATATCAACCTTGTAATATATCAACTCATTATAACATAGAAAATTGTATAATGATCAAGATAGCTAAGAATATAGTTTATACCTGTGTATATTATGAGTATACTATAAAAAAACTATTCATAGAATTTAGTTGGGGAATACATCTCTGGTATTACAGGAATTGACTTAAATAGACCTAAAATAACCACAATTCATATTATGATCTCTATTGGGGGATTCATCCTGTTTTAGGATCGCAATATTGTACTTTTCTGGTAATTGCCCGAATAAATAGACAGATTGTCAGTGTTCGACCATAATTAGCCACAATTTTTGCAAAACTGACACAAACAAGCTTTTTCAATTTTTTTAAACAGTTATAGAAAATGAATAATGATAAAAAGCTTCATTGCTGACGTAAACTATCAAAGGTGAAATGAAAACATGTAGAAATTCAAAACATGCTAAATAAAATCAAATGTGCTTATAGAAACAAATGTTGTTATCCTTGTAGTTTAACTTTATGTGAGAAAAAAATTTTCATATCATCTCACTAACATAGTATATTATTGGCCTAGAGTTCTACAGGGTTATACAGAACGCTGTGCGTGTTGAACACTGGCTCGGATTCCAAACTATGTTGGTAACAGTTGGTAACCTGTCTGAGAGTCCGAGCCAGTGTTCAACATGCACAGCGTTCTCATCTTAGGCCAGTAGCGCGCGCATAACATTTAAAATTTTCTAAATGCACAATTATATGGAAAAATTGACGACAGATTTTTATTCATTTGTATTTTTGACATGAATTCAAATGAGAAAGTGCGACAACCAACAAACGACAAGCATGACTATAAAGATAGCCGGAAAAGAAAATTTTCAGGAAAAGCAAAAGTAGAGCTAATAATCTAAATACATATCGTTGCTTTAATATGAAATCAGGTAATTATTTGGAACACTATTTGTTTTAGAAAAAAAGCCAAAAACGTTCAAATGAAGGCCTCGGGATAATAGATGATATTTGTTGCCAAAATACCAAACCAAGCGGTGAAAATTCAATGGTTGAAGTGATTGATGTAGAAGAGTTCAAAGGTACTCTTTTAATGTGTCAAATACGAGGTACTCGATTAAATCTCATTAAATTTGTGAAATTGTTACAGATAAACCCATAGTTGATCTTACAAATGATACACTTGTTGATATTTACGTTGATTTGACCAAGGAATCACCAAAAGCACCAAAGAGAACAACAGTATATACCTAATATTAATACATGACTTTATTTTACAATATTTGTTAGAATCACACTATTATGGCACCTATTTCATTTTACCTTTTCAGCTTCCAGAAACCTCATTATCAGTTATTTCTGATGAATCATGTCAAATTAATAAATCTGAAAGGTATATGTAACAGCTCCAACAATTATGATAACAGTGTACAAATAATACATCGTCGCATTAAGATGAAATGAAGAATAAGAATGAATTGAACCGGTAATTGAAGTATTGGTGTAAACAATTTTTAGCAAAAATACAATGACAATCGATGATTCTGTGACATGTGCAATTTGCATGAATAGCTTGAGTCAGGTAAATATCTACGTTCTATTGGCTATTGTAACTTATCTGCAACTTTGGTACTCATATTCCCTTTGCTAGATAAAGAAAGATAAACATCAGCTCATGTCAACAATATGTGGTCATGTATTCTGCAACGTGTGCATATTAAGTGCATTATCAAGTCAAGCAAAATGTCCAACATGCAGGAAAAAAGTGACCAAAAAACAATTGCATCCTATATATATTTAAAAAATGATTAGGCACTTAAATGTGCCTACTTAATTTGTTTGAGTTGAAATTTTGTTAACATTTGGTACGGTTGTTAATATGCTGTGCAGTATATCAATATAATATAATTCCGGAGATACTGATATGAATATTGTATATACCTATACTGTTTGATATGTTTGCTGCTTTTATAAAATATGTGTATATATAACCAATACATGGAAATTGAATGTTATTGCAAATAAAATATGAAAACACCGAGTTTATGGTGAAATATAAACTCATGTAAATAAAAATTAAATTACTATAAAAATATACGGGCGAGGTAGGTTTAGCTTTTGCGTGGTTTTGGGATATTTTAGAATAAAAAAAATGTCATTTCGTGTGTGGTGTTCGCTAATGAGGGAGGTCATTAAAATGCTCCAAAACGATTTTTGATTGAAACAAACAGCACAATTTTTAAAAGATAATTTTGAAGCACCATAACGGCAGACCAAGAGCCTGATCTGTGACCGTTTGTGACCATCAACATACCAGAAACACTCTAATAATTGTCCAATAAGATTTCTTGTTGATATTATATCTATTATTGGCGATGTTTACATGAAGAAACCTGTATATAAGAGGACAGAAAAGAAAATGCACAAAGATAGTTATCATCGACATGGCGTCGTGACACTGGAAATTTTATTTTCCTAAAATAAAACATATTTTGTGTGTGACTTTTTATTACTATAACACATACTGGGGGTGTTCAATCCTGAAATTTGGCGTATAATTATTCCCATGTTAAATAAATACCGTTATAAAATAACTTTTATAGTACGCGCGCGCTGATTGGTCGAGAACAGTCGAGAAGCGTGTTTGTATAACTCTATACAAACACGGCAATTTCCCCCCCCCAAGCGACAGCATAGCCG
>FXAL01073921.1:0-10697 GCA_900177555.1 Renilla reniformis
AATATATATTAGTAGTGACAACGATGCCTTACAGTAGAAAACCCGCAAGCAAGAACCTACATTTTTTGATGTTGAGCTAAACAGGTTCTTGTTCAAATAGTAGTTAAAACAATGTTAGGCTAATAGGTTCTTAAATAGTTTCTTATTTCTGTGGAAAACAAATACAAAGGTAATCAGCCTTTTTTAATCAAGTTCAATCCCTCCCTCCACCAACTACACCCTCAAGAACATTAACATATATCTACACATTTTACCTAGCTGCACTAAGATAAATATAACTCTGACAAAAATTTCAGTGTTTGGTCTTTGACAGTAATCATTAAACATCTATAGACTGACCAGTGACCAAAGCACAAACGCAAAGAAACTTGTTTTCTTCCTGTGTAATGCTTAAAACAAACTGTACGGCACTAGTGAATTGATTTAAAATGTTCTTGTTTAAAGGAGGTATAAATGTCAATTTTAGGCTAACAGGTTCCTAATTTTCAGGTTCTCACATGTGGGTTTTTTACTGTAACATGAATATAAACTACTAGCTATTTAATAAATCTTCTATGTGGTGGGCGTTCTTTTAACTACAGTTTTATCTCCTTTTTATCTCAAGTGGCGCCCTATTTTCACCTCTATATGAGACAATGATTCAATCTATCTATGTATGCACGTGTTGCTGACAAACACCCCCGTATCGCTATAATGATAAAGTTGTCATATTACGTATCGATATCGAAACAGAAACAGGCCATTTTGGTGGTGGGAAAAAGGGAGTTAGCAGCATCTGAGTAGTTTTGGATCAACATTTTTGAATATCTTGGGCGTATTATTATAAGACTAAAGCAAGGCGATTATGCAGGTGCTAAAAGTGATAAACATATGCTGAATATCTTTATATTTTACAAATATTATTGTTTTATACCATTTAAGTTATTTTGACTGAAAATGCAGTGGGATATCCACACATATTCGAAATTGATCACATCCAAACGGTTTCCTTTCACTCCCCGCTGGCAAATGGAACTAGAGCGCTGCGACTTATGTATGCATAAAGCGTAGTGCAAAATTAGATTCAATCAGACAATCATATAAACGTGTATGTGTATCAGTGCTCATCAAACACTAAGTTGTTAGTGTGGCAAATGATATTTATCGGTTTTCTATATATGTTTTTTAGATCGCGATATCAGTGTACTTGTAAACTCACAGAACTTTTTGTAAACATTCGAGATGTTTATCAACTGATATTTTTGTCGGCGAGATTTGAAGTGGGCAACCTGAAATGACGCAGGTGTTAACAAGTGATTCAATATATATATATATGGAATTAACGTGTTGGATAGAAATGATCAGTAATCAAGGCTTGTCACTCGATAAACATCGAAACTTGTGGTAGCAGCATTGTAGGATATGGAGCAAGGCCATAACAACACCACAGATCCGCACCGAAATGTAACCCTCGGCGTTAATGGGCAGTTGGATTTAATCGTCTTCCAAGTTGTTTTTCTCATTGTCACAATCGTCGCTACGGTGCTGGGCAATGTTCTTGTTTTGGCTGCCATCTACGTCGACGCGCGTTTAAGAAACGTTACCAACTACTTCGTCGCTTTCCTGGCTGTATCCGACCTTCTCGTCGCTTGTTTCAGTGTCACCATACGTCTCCATCAGTATTTATCTCCGCAGACCAAGCTTAATATTCATGTGTGCCGATTCTGGATCTGGATGGATACATTCTGCGAAGCCGCCTCAATATTTACATTAACCGTCATCAGTATCGACCGATACTTCAAAATTAGCCAACCCTTCCACTACCGAGAGAAAATTACTAAAACTGTCGGCATTGTCGTTATCGTCACAACATGGGCGTGTGCTGCCCTCTTTGCAACATTGGGTGTATTTCCTTATAACGACACGACTGGCGTAACAGTGGTGCATTCCTGTCGCAATACCAACAAAATATTTTATATAATCGCAGCCATAGTCGCTTTCTTCTTTCCTTTAGCAATTCTGATCGTGATGTACTCGCTCATATTTCGCATTGCGCTATATCATTTCAAGAAAAGCAACGCAATTACACTCGTGGATCCGACCACGGGTAAAAAGTTTCATTACTCGGCCAATAAGGACTTAAAGGCGACTAGAACATTGTTCATTGTTGTCAGCACATTCGTAGTATGCTGGGGGCCTTTCTTCACGTTATTCCTTATCCGACTCTATAACCCGTTGATTATAACTGGTGATTCGGGCACTTTCGTATCAGTTCTGTTCATCATCATTCTACCGAGTGCGAATAGTTTCTTCAACCCTATCATCTATGCATGCTTCGACAAAGTATACAGGCGGGCGTTCCGGAAAATCCTACTTAAGTTGGTGAGAAGATCCGACTATTTAGCCCGAGCATCCGAAAATAATGGTCAACCACAGAGACGTGCCAGCCGCTCGGTATTTGACGTAACCGCCAGTTCCCAAGCAGCAACCAGCACTCCTGTTCTGGCGAGAAAGGGATTGGATAACGAAACGTGTCAAACTTGTTCAGCAGGCACAGAATTGAAGGAAACGGACAAAATGCTGAAACCACCGCGTGACGAACACAAGTTGCGAACTAGCTTTATTTGAGAGATTATATAACTTTAGATATATATATATATATATTGTTTTATATATTTATCTATTTATATTTCAGCCCATGGCTGCTAAAAAGCAAACAGAAAACTGCTTCCGGAAACGTTATACCAGTAATGAACGAGCCTGTGTGCTCACTGATTCCCGAGTTTTAATTGCTTATTATTCTCTGTAATAAAAAAAATGTCATTAGCGAGAAAGTAGTGGATACATTGGCGTAAAACATGAATCCAATTATAATCCATGTCAAATGCAAATCAAAAAGAGTAGCGTCGGGTAACAATCGTAGTTCATCACTTTCTTTTTTCAAACAATTCAATTTCCTTGTGCAAACAAAGACAAATTAGCCAGCGAGCATGTCGACATAATATTTAGTCGGGATGCAGATTCATACTGGACATATCGTTTAAAAAAGATATGATGATTTCACCGCCATAGGTGCCTTCGTTCCTACTGAATAAATTTTTGATTTCAAATGGGAAAATAAACAAAATGCATCCGAGAAAATTGGGGCATTGTTTCAACGTTTCGTTCAACCTTAGGGAATCACATTAGAACAAAATGTAGCTACGTTACTACTCTCTGCTTCTTTTCAAATGGCAACAATTGGTTTCATTTGTTGAAATTAGTATTTCTACGGAATATTCTTGATTTTGGTTGAAAATAAATAAATACGGTTTGAAACAGGAATACTTAACGATTCGAATGTGAATTTTTACATCTGATGGCGAAATGTCATTAACACTTAGGAAATATTGAATACATTTGTAATGAAGCACGTGTACACAGGTGGTAATATGATGAGCAAAATTGGCTATTAATCAAATGGACAAAATTCCAAACAAAAATCCCGACCAACGGAGTAACTTCGCATGTGCCCCACTTCTGTAACTCCGCGAACTATCCGGAAAAACCTTGTAATTTTCAAATCAACAAATAGTTCGTTCTTATCAAACTGCTATCAATCGTAATGAAAAGTATTAACACCTGACACAGAAGCTCATTGTTGCAACACTCGGAAACTATCTAAATTCAGATATCCAATTTAAAGCGAGGAGGTTTTATCTTGATTATCAATTGTAAATTTCCATAAGCGTCTCTTATCAGAGATTAAATTTTCCTTCCCCGAGCGCGAGGCGGGATATTCCTAAAAGATCGCCGCTGTTAATTTCACAAGAAATGCACATCTTTTGCTGCTGCGGTTTTGTAAATAGATGACTGTATTGTAAATATAGATTGATACGAAACGAAAAATCCGTTTAGTAATAGGTAATATTTGTTATGTGGCATAAATTACATTAATTACACGAAGTGTGGGCACAGCTTGGTTTGCTTTTGTGAGCCACAATGAAAATACGACGAATTTATTCGGGAAGTTAGCCACTTGCCACACATCTGTCCACACAACATGGTCTGAACAGAACATCAAAAGCAAATCAGCTTTTTTCTTTATTTCATCTTTGAGAACACGATGTACATGACACGATCAATGTATTGCTCCGGGAATGTACTCCTCCATTATGGGATGCCGACTGAGGCGGTGGTAAACAATTTTGCTTGAAGTTCGAAAAACAGGAATCGAACTAATTGAAACAGCGGTATCATACTTCCGCAAAGAAAAAAAAACATCAAACTTGTAGGGCGCTTCAAAAAAAATGCAATCAAGCCTAGCTGTAAGTTTCAATAACACGTATTTAACAATGTTGCGGAAAATTTTGAACAGTTAACTTTGAATGATTGGATTATGAAAATAATGTTCAACATTATGTTCTTATTTTATAAAGTTCCATTTTCTCCATGTCCAAATTCCCCACCAAGTTGTCCCGAAGCGAATGCGAAAGGCGCGAAGCGTGGGATAATTACTTATCACGTGATATCCGCGCGAGAATAATGCGCGAAAAATACTTGATCCAAATGATATGCTGATCAGGCTAAATTTTTACTGCCATGGCCTGAAACAGGACAGTTGCTGCGTGTGCGGTGCAGAACTGATCAATGGCCTGAAATTACGTACCCCATCAGCCCGAAACTACGCGGCCGATATAGCCCGAATTGGCCCAACACGGGCCCTTTTCCAAGCTCGGTGGCCCGATCGACATGTAAATAAGCTCGCGTTTGCTGCCTTGCGTGTAGTTTAATTTACTAAAATTGACACAGAACGTGGTTATTGGTACAACTATATTGTTTTGAAAGTCGTTTGATCAGAAATTTCCTTCTATCAATTGCCGCTTCTATGGCTTCTTCAAAATCGTTTTCATCGATCAGGGAATTTTTTCGTTTGATGATCTTCCTATGCACCGGGTCTAACTTCAATTCCTGCAACCATGCGAGGCGTTCCATGAAAACCTGAAATCAACTCCTGTTGCAGCTCAGTACGCGTTTTCGTCGGCCGATTTTCCATCCATCCCACTGAGCATTAGACCAGTCTTCATTTTCTCGTAAGCTGTTCTATACTTCTGCATTACTTCATCACGGAGCGCTGTCCGTGGGTAGTAGCGATTGAGCTCGCTTGCGACGGTTGCGGAGGGTAAGTCTCCCAGAACCATCGACCTTGACTCGGTATTGGTCGTGGCTTAGTGATTCCACGATGAGTCCGGAGCGGTCCCACTTCGACTCTGCCATTGGATTGGGGGAAGCTCACGGATGAGAGGCGGTGTCGGATTCCACAGAGATCCAGGAAGTCCTCTGTCGGTTTTGTTCTGAATTCTGGTCCGCCGTCACTTGACAATTGCTCGGGTACGTCAAAGGTGGCAAAGAAATTGCGGAGATGGCGGATCAGCCCGTGTGACCCTGCCAGATCAGTGCCTGCTGGTGAGCTCAACACCTCCACCCATCCTGAGAATCGGCCCCCTACTACCAAGTAGTGGCGTCCGTGGTAATCAAAGAAGTCGGCGAATATCGCCTCAAACTGTGTGGATGGTGGTGAAGTTCCGATCGGAGGTGTTGCGGCTTGTGACGGGGCATTCCGGTTGCAGTCCGCGCATCTTTTTCTCACCTCGCGGATGTCCTGAGTCATACCTGGCCAGAAGACAATGGCCCGAACACGCTGCTCCACGGAGCTCTGCAGCTCGTCGTCTGTGTGATCAAGGTGCTGTGCTCCATGTTCGATATAATCGAGGAGGCGACCGAGGGACGCGTCGGTGGATGTAGCCTGCGCTGGCAGGACCAGGAGATGATGCCAAACTCTTGGGCATCGCGCCTTATCGCTGCCATTAGTGCTGACTACGCGACATCGGGTTGACTGGGCAAGCCAGGGACACCAGGCTCCTGGTGCGAGGGGTGTCTGGGGGCTGCGTCAGCTGCATGGTTGCTCCGACCAGGCAGGTGCCGGATTTTGAATCGCCAGGGCAGGGTTCGTTGTTTCAGGCGGAACAAGAGTGAATTAGTGATCTCGTCCAGTGTCCGATCCCCGAATATCTTAGTTAACGGCTTGTGGTCCGTGACAATGATAAGGTCGTCACACCCTTGAGTGAAGTAACGGGTCTGCTCCAGACCCCATGCTACGGCGAGGGCCTCGCCTTCTATCGCTGCATAGCGCTGCTCTGCCGAGTTCAAGATACGTGAGCCGGCAAGAGTAATCCGCCAGCCTCCAGGGCAGCAGCCGGGGACTAGCCGATGCCACGCTTAGACCAGTCCGGGCGGAGGCAGGTGCGCTTTCGAAGGTCGAAGATCTCCACGCCCTGGCGGATAGCTTGGACGATGCCCTCTTTGGACTTCCTAAAGGGGTCTTCCAAGTTGGGGGACCACGTGAATTTGCAGCGGGGGCTGAGAAATGGCTTGAACGGCGCCATGGTGTCGCGCAGCTGTGAATAATTGGAGACCTGGTTCACAAGGCCAAACCAGCTCCTGATATCGGTGGTGTTAGTCGGTGACGGGAAGTCTCGGAATGCGTCGAGGTATTTTGGCAGCGGCTCGATGCTGTTGTCTCTCGCCCGGAAGCCTGCCAAATCAACACTTCTCCCGGCGAACTGGAATTTGTCGTGTGAGGAAGTCGATGGTCCTCCACCAGTGGTCCTCCAGGTCGCTATCGTAATGTATTGTGTCATCAACGTATCGTTCCTTGCGCTCGAATTCCGCTAACACAGCGTCAAACCTGCGGTTGTAGCCATCGCCCGAGGACAAGAACCCTTGTGGTGCTCTCGTGTACCTCCAACGCCAAAATGGCGTGATAAATGTGGTACGGTGGCGGTCCGATTCACGTAGTGGGACGCTGTGATAACCACTCCAGGCGTCAGTGACGGTCTTCCACGTGTTCCCGGGAATGCGCCGCGCCAGGATGAAAGGGGGCTTCCATAGCGAACGTCTCCCTCTGGCAGTACTTATTGAGTGGTGAGAGGTCAACGGTGGGCCGGGGAGAACCATCATTTTTGCGCGTGATGACCATTCTGTGACACCAAGTGACTGGTTCACCGAAGGGTACAAGCTCTATTACTCCCAGGGCCTCATCGCGTAGGAGAATCCGTGTACTTTCTGCTGCCAGTGAAGGGGTATATTGGCAGGAGTGTGGCAGGCTCGCGGTGTGGCAGCTGGGTCGACATGGATCTCTACGGGTGGTCCTTCCATGCAAGGGAGAGCCCGGTGGGGGCATGTGTTGAATGTGGAGGAGGAGCATCGGTCATGAGTAGCCATGCCCTCATCCGGACATTGTTCTCAGGTGTGCAGGGGAACGGGAGCTCCTTGGAGCACTAGGGAGGGTATCGTCAGTGTCACTGAGCGATGGGAATTCAGGTGCCAGCAGACCCAAGTTGAGCAGTGAGTCAAATGACAGGTACATGTCCTTTACGGAGCTGCTGACATATACCATGGAGTTGCAGGACGTGAGTCGTGACCTGGCCGCTTCGGGAACGTGTGCTAAGCTTGGCGAAGAAAGCTCCTTCGATTGAAATGGGGGAACGGTTGGCGGCAGATAAGCAAAGACGTATGGGACGGAGATCTTCGCGCAAAAACCCACTTGCGAGGAAATCTGTCAGTGACCACAGGTCAGACTGTGCCCGTGTATCTGCAATAGCGGCCACGTCAGCTTGTACACTCAGGTTGCTCGTAGGGGTGTGTCTGTGCGGGTGGGCAAGCGATATCGTAATGGCGGCTCTGGAGTGGTCTCGGTGACGAGCCCGTCTCCACTCCCCTTTGGAAAATATGCGATGATCCAGTGTGTAGATGGTGGCGTAGGTGCCATGACGAGACGGCAGAGAGTGATGAAGATTGGAATGCGTTTCGCGCCTGGAACAACTGGCACGGTGCCGACGTTTCATCGATGCCAGAACCAGATTTGAATACTTCCCAACGCCGGGTGAAAATGTTCCACTCTTCTTGTGATGTCGACGTCAACTTTCTGGCGCTCTAATTTGGGGGCTCTTTGTGCAGCTGGTCCTTGTTGTTGCAGGGGTTGGGAAGCGCTTGTGTGGACCAGTCCATGGTTGGATAATAGAGCAATGGCCATCGCTTCTGTGACCTCTCCGGTCGAGAAGGTACATGAAGAAAATCTCCATGTTTGTATAAAATCGTTAAATCAAAACAATGAAGGAGACCTAGAATGAATAATTATACAATCATAAATCGAATTACTAACAAATCAACAACGACTATAAACTCTTTACATTTAAAACAGGAACCAAAGTCAGAGTTCGATGAGACTCAAATAAACCAACATTGCTGCTCTTGGCTCATTGGTCAGCGACCAGACTAAGCCTTCGATCGGGCAGCGGTAAACATCTTCAGATACCAAGTTTATTATCTGATGTTGTTAACATTAGTTCATTGTAATGTCAGTTTTGTGTACACAGATTCATGTATATAGTGCTCACTTTTGACTATCAATATACACTATGTTTGCTACCACACAGATATACGTACGCATTGCGCACCTATTTCTGAATTCGTGTTCCTATAAAAAATTCTGTTTCGGTATGAAATCGAAATTTTCTGAGAAAATAAGTTGTAATTGTTTGTAGTCACTGATAGATAAATAGACAATTCGACGCCAATCTTATCGCTTCCAACTACTGATGAAATTATGTGGTTTTCATAATGCAGCTATCGTCCTGTCATTACGTCGTTTCCAGATAACGCATTTTTCCCGACAAATTTTCTTGGTCAGACACGTGAATGATGTTTCTCGTGTTTGTCGCTAATTATAGCGGGACAACATGTAATACTTTTCACGAAGAAAAACTCTATAAAAATTGCTGCCATCTTGTATTTGCTTTGGTTCAAAAAGCAGTCCGAAGTAAATCTTGAATTCTTTACAATGAAGAACCTTATAATTATTTGTTGTAGACATTAACAACAAATGTGACGTTGATGTTATTTACAATTCGAGCTAATTATAACACCCGAGTGTATTTCAGACCGATTCGGAACCAACTTTATACGTGACATTTTTCACACAATCACTAGTTACCATTTTTTATAACGAATTTGCAAGTCACAAATTTGCACCCAGTGAGTCACCAGTGCTAATTTGTTTCCAAAAGCTGCGTGGCGTAACCTCGAATATTATTTATTTTACTACACTCATAGGCTAGCATGTTGAGGCCACATATAGCCAAGAAAAATATTATCACATTCTTTGATACTCCATCTGTGGTTGCGTTCATCTATGAATAAGTTAATTTCCGGTAATACACTTTGAAATAAGTAATGAAATACTCTGTCAACAAGTTCCCAAGTATTATACAAAGGGATTATAGCATAATTATAGCTTTAAATGAACTGTCGGAGACCAGTTCAACTTGACGTTAAAACAAGTACGGTTTAAATGGTTACTAAGATTGTCTAATTAAACTTTATCGGAGCACATTGGGCCAATAAGGTGAGGATATTTGTTACTTTGTGTTCATTAAAAACTAGTGATAAATATATCAATTCAATGAACAGATTAGTTCTATCAAAGTCAGGCGGGCAGTGAATGTGTGAAAAGTAAAGGAAATGTAAAAATGCACAACCCGTTGTCGAACAGAGTTCTCAAACATGTTGCTTTTGAAACCAAACTGGAATACGTTGTTCAAGTCTCAACGATTTAAAAAAAGTGTATTTGCGCAAAACAACACAGGAATTTAGTCACAATAAAGATTGTGGCTTGGGTTAGATAACTAATATGCTTTATACAAGTGTCAGTAATATTTTAGTTCAGTTATTCTATGTTTCATACAAAGTACTTGATAGTTTCTCTATTGGAAGGTCAATCAACACTAGATGACAGGACAAAGGGGCTCTCGGCGTAATCGATTCGAAGTAGTATTAACGCCCGCGCTCTATGAATGCAAAATTTGTTTGCGGTTGCGATTATTTGCGAGATGTACGCGCATAATGTAGTATAACATAAACAGTATTCAATATTTCAAAATTGTTGGAAACAATCTTGCACTAGGCTGCAGCGGCTGCTGACAACATTTGCAACATTTTGCAACTTGACTAATTGCGACACATAAAATCGTGTGCATTTCACAAATTTGGAAATGTGTGTATTTTGGCAATCGCAATAAAACATTTTCACCTATGTACATCCTGGAAATATAAATAATGCAAATATTAATCTATTGTTACTTATGAACTGCAAACACTTTCCTACTGAATGCACGCATTTTTAACCCTGTTTGTACCGTACGTTTCATAATAATTAACTATTCAAGTAAAATGATTGCACAAATATATCTTGGGAACGTTACCATCAAAGTAACATGATTAATAAAAAACTGTAGTATAGCTATATGACGTGGGGGCATTAATGGACAGTTACTTCCCTCGAACTTTATTCGGCATTTCTAAATCTAATCCCATATTTTCCTATCTGCGCAAGCTTGCGCTCACTAAACAAACTATCAGAAATTCTCCTATCATACTTTGATAGTATGTTCATTATTATTCAAGTTGTTTTGAAATGATTCACGATATATTTAGACTGTGGACAACATCACCCTCATAACTTCATTGGACGACGGTGTCGATGGATGTCGTCATATTATATATGACGCAATGAAATTTGATACCATAACATTGATACCATAATTCTGTCTACTTTCTTGACCACTGATGACGTTTTCAACTTACGTTCGAACATATTGCAAATTATCCTGAAATTATAT
>FXAL01075130.1:0-37054 GCA_900177555.1 Renilla reniformis
GTTAAAATTAAAAGATAACTAAAAAAAGGAATGTTTTTGCCTAAAAATTAATAAAAACGCTATATATATGCAATACAGCAGATAATTAAGATAAAAACGCTATATATATTGTTTATTCACAATGTTTTTTGCTATAATTTTGATATATGAATGCAAAAAATAAAAAAGTTGGATATTACGAAATTGAAGATCATGACCTGGAAGAAGATTACGACACCAAAATTAAAAAAGGTAAATATAAATTAATCGAAATCAAAATTGCAAAAGAACAAGGTGAGTTGATAAGACGAGATATAACTCAATCTGTTATCGCTGAATATTTAAATGCACTTCATAAATCTTTAATAAAAGACACGGATAAATTAGCACAAGAAATAATTGCAGCGATTGAAAGCGGAAAAGATAAAGATGAAATTAAAACTAAAATTAATAATTATGCTATCAAAAAAATCAAACAAACAATTTCATTAACTGAGAGAAAATTAGAAGAAATGATTATTTATGAATAACAAAATAATGTTTAAAGAATCTTGTGAATCGTTAATCGATATGTTTAATCGATTCAAAATTGAAAAACCAAAAATTTCTTTGGTTGAGATTGCGGAAAAATACAGAATAATGGGAGGTGCAATACCAGGCAAATATTCCTACAATAAAACGCCGTATATGATTGAGATTGCAGAGCAGTTAAGTACACAATCTCCAGTTACTAACATTTCACTTATGGCTTGCGCGCAGGGAGGGAAGACTGCAGGATCGGTTGAGAATCTTTTGTTGTATTGTACAAATCTTGGAGAGCCGAGCAATGTACTGTTCATGACTGCAACCGAGCAGCTTTGTAAGCAAGTTGTGCAAGAAAGAATCGACCCTATGTATAAAGGAGCTGGGGTGAAATTGCACAGTACCGATACTAATTTAAGAAACGACAAAACAAAAAAAACAGGCGACACAACACTTAAAAAAACAGGCGACCAATTCACTCACGTTTTCAAAGCGTTTGGAAATTTAAGGGAAGTCCGTTCATTAGATTTTCGAGTTGTGATACTTGATGAAGTCGATGAATTATTAGCAAGCGAAGATAGGCATAAGCAAGGGTCAATTGTAGATATTGTAAGCAAACGTACTCGTGCTTATTCTGGAACGCAAAAAGTGTTGGTAGTGTCAACTCCTTTGATAACTGAAACAAGTGTGGTTTACAAAGAATTTTTAAAAGGAGATCAAAGACATTATCACGTGCCATGTCCTTATTGCGGACACAAACAGAAATTAGATTTTTTTGATGGGTTGTTAAATAACTGGGATTTCAAAGATGAAGATAGAACTATTATTGACGAGAAAAGCGTATTTTATAAATGCAAAAAAAACGGATGTAAAATAAAAAATCATGATAAAGAAATTTTTTTAAATCGAAAAAGCGGAGAATGGATAGCCGAAAACACAAAAGCAAATCCATTATATCGTTCGTATCATTTTAACGTGCTGTATGTTCCAATTGGAATGACAACATGGGCAGAGGTAGCGCAACAATGGGTTGATGCCCAGCATGATAATAAAAAATTACAAGTTTTTTATAATATGGATTTAGGGTTGCCTTATACAGATTCAATAAGTCCACAATCCCCACAATCATTAATGATTTTGAAAAGCGATTATAAAAAAGGCACAAAACCATTAGCTGATGTTAACGGAGAAGCCCCTATTATTGCAACGATGGGCGTTGATGTTCAAACAGGAAAGTATGCGAGATTAGAATGTGAATTGTTAGGGCATGGTGTTCGTCACCAAACTTGGAGCTTAGATTATTTAGTAATAAAAGGAAAAACTGATGATTACACTTCTGGAGCTTGGGCAGAACTAAAAAAAATATTGACAACAAAAAATTTATTGCCGATGAAACCTGCTTTAGTATTCATCGATTCTTCGGATGGGCATATTATGCAAGAAGTGTACAGATTTTGTAATGGGACGAGAAGACTAAAACCTATAAAAGGAAGAAACGCAATTGAAAATTCTAACTTTAGAAAAATAGAATTAAAAAATTTTGTTGAAGTTTATGGTAATGGCGGGTTACGTCCGTTGATTAGATATGACATTGACACTTCAGCATACAAAATTAATATATACAGAAATTTATTATTGCGAAGAAATAATGACGGGACAACCCCCGTTGGCTATTGCCGTTTTCCAATTGATTACGATAAAAAATATTTTTCGATGTTGCAAGCAGAGTCGATGATCCCAGACTACAACAAAATAACTGGTAAACTTAAAGGATATAAATTTCAAGCAGAAGGTCGAAGAAACGAGGCTTTGGATTGTCGAGTATATGCATTAGCTGCATTTAACGTTTTAATATATAATTTTTGCACGCAAGAAAACGAAATGAAAAGTGCTGATGAAAAGTTTTTTTGGGATAGTATCCTAAAAAAAATCAAAAAAGATGTACAATAAAAACAAATGAGAATTGGTACCATAAAAAAAGTTTATGTTGAAGAAAATATAATTTATGTTGAGGTTGAAGAGCCAGACGGGATAGTCACAACTGTGTACTGTAGCGGTAATCGTATTACACAAATGCCAATTGTGAAACAGAAAGTTGTTCTGCAAGAAAGCGAAAATCAAACATTAACTTTATCGTGGGGTTTAAATTCAAACGAAAATGTGAGTGGCAAAGAAGGCGAAGTGATGTTGTCGAGTGTTAATGCCAAGAATGAATTGCAAGCAACAATTTTTTTGGGGAGTGAAGGAAAAATTGAATTACACAATCAAAAAGAAAAATCTAAAATTGAACTTGCAAAGGACAAAGAGATTATCTTAAATGAAGGAACGGATTACGCAGTAATGTTTTCGGAGTTGAAAACCAAACTTGAATTAATTCAACGAGAACACGAAAAATTAGTAATGGCGTTTAACACTTTTGTTGTAATATTTAATTCTCACATTCACACAACAACAGCAACGATATTAGGAACACCGACCGTTGGTGTAATATCACCAACACCAACATCTGGCAGTACACACAATGCAACTCCACAAGATTTTGATAGCATTAAAGTTGAAAAGGTGAGGTTATGATTGCAGGAGAACCAAAGTTAGTCTATAATATTGAAGGATTTGACATTGAATTTATTGATGGCAATTTAATTATGGACACGGGATTGCATAACATGATAATTATTTCTTTGTTTACCAATCAAGGATACTGGGGAAATTTTATTGATGATACCGAAGAGCCGATAGGGATTGGATTTGTTGAGCAGTGCAGACAACCGATAAGTACGTCAATGCTTGCAAGAGCAGAAAGTTTAGCACGGAAAAGTTTAGAAAATATAACAAAAAATAAATTAGCAGATTCTTTAGAAGTTGAAATCACAAATCCGAAATCAAACATGTTATTAATAAAAATTAATATCACGCAAAAAAAATCGACATCAAAAATAATTTTGAGGTTTGAAAATGAGTTGAGGAGTATAGAAAATGCAAATTGAAAGTATAAAAGAAATCCAACAAAAATTATTAACAAATTTAGAAAAAGAATTAAATCAAAATTTATCTGTAGAAGAAAAATCATTTATGAAAATTTTGTGTAATGCAATTGCAACTTTGTTTGTAATGAATAATTTACATATTGAAAATGCAAGCAAAGAAGTTTATCCACAAACTGCAAGCGAAATTGGATTACAATATTTTTCAGAAATTTACGACATTCAACGTAAAATTAGCACAGCAGCGTTTTTAACAATTAAAACGAAAAAAAGCAATGACGCAATTGGCGATGTTATTATTTACAAAGGAACACAATTTTCAACTAGTGACGGAATTGTTTTTGAAACAGTATCAGACGGAAAAGCAACCGAAGACATTACTGTTCGATGTTTGAATTTAGGAACTATTGGAAATTTGAGTGTAGGAACAATTATATCTTTAGTTTCTCCATTGCAAAATGTTGATAAAGACGCAACAGTTTTGAAAATTCAAGAACAAGGTGAAGATGTTGAGGATATTGAATCTTGGCGAGCAAGAATTATGGAAGAAATACAGATTGTTGATGTTACAGCCTCTGCGGCATGGTGGAGAAAAAAAGCGATTGAAGTTGAAGGGATTATTGATTGTTTCCCGTACACTTCAGAAATTTTAACGGGAGAAATAAAATTATATGCAGTAGCAGCTGGAGATGATAATGATGGGGTGCCGACCGATCAAGAAATTACAAAATTACAAACGAGCATGGACAATCTAAGTTTAGAATATTTATTTTTAGGTTCAAGAATAAAAAATACTGATGGTACAATAAAATCAAAAATAAAAGTGCAAAAAAGTTTAGTAGAAAAATATTCTGTAATTATTAATAACATGACAGCCGTGGGGGAAGTAAGAACTGCAATTTTAAATTCCCTTAAAGAACAATGCAAAATATATTTTGGCTCAAGATCTCCTTATATTACTGGAATTTCTGTTGAACACAAAAACCGCATTGATCATAACGAACTCACGGAAATTGTAAACGAAAGCATAAAAAGTGTAGATACTGGAATTCATTACGACTCTTTAATGATTAGAAAAGGCAATGACTTATCAAGTATTTATTTTTTGGGGGAGGGGATAAGAGCTGCATTAGATGAGGTTATAATATCGTGAGTCGAGACAACATAGCAGCACAGTTAATGCCGTCAGGCGATGCATGGTCGGGAGTTGATAATGGCAATCTCAATATTATTTGCAAAGTATTATCAGATTTTGCACTTGACTATAAAAAAACAATAAACGAAGAAATTACTTTTAACAAAAAAAATCATTTGTTGGAATGGCTAGAAATTTATGGGATTACAAATCGATTACGAAATGTAGATTTAACAGAAGAAGAAAAAAGAGAATTAATAAAAATTTTTTTATCAAACAAACATTATTTATTTTTTGATAAACAAAAAAAATATTTACAAACAATATTTGAAAATAAAATTATTGACGTTAAACCGCATATTATCCACTCTACAGATGAGGGAATATGGACGCAATTAGCAGATGCCCCATGGCAAGAAAGATATGAACATAAATCTATTACATACAAAAATTCTATATACGTAATGGGGGGCAGATGCGCAGACGCAAAACACCACAGCAAAAAACTTCCGCAAAAATTACCGTTCAAACTTGGCGATAGTACTTTAAATTTATATTATAACGATGTTTGGAAATATGACGGTACGCAATGGATGCAGTTACCCGATGCACCTTGGCACGGAAGGTCAAGTATGGGGTTGGCAGTATATAATAATTTTTTGTATATGATGGGCGGGGGTTCTCGATTAATAAACGGGGGTTCTATTATTTTTTACAACGATGTTTGGAAATATGACGGGACGCAATGGACGCAATTAGCCGATGCCCCGTGGGAAAAACGTTTTAATTTTGGTTGTGTGACATACAAAGATTCTATTTATGTGATTGGCGGATGGACTGTGACCGGTGATATTGATGATGTGTGGAAATATGACGGTACGACCTGGACGCAGTTACCCGATGGGCCGTGGAACAGAAGGGTAAGTATGGGGTTGGCAGTATATAATAATTTTTTGTATATGATGGGCGGGTTTGATAATAACACCCCAGTAAAAGATGTGTGGAAATATGACGGGACGCAATGGACGCAGTTACCCGATGCCCCGTGGCAAGCACGCTCCAATTTTAATGTTGAAGTTGATCGAAATTTTATGTATGTTATCGGCGGGCTTGATAGTAATAAAGACAATATAAACGATGTTTGGAAATATGACGGGACGCAATGGACGCAGTTAGCCAATGCACCATTCAGCAACGGAATTTATGATTATGCCAGCACAACATTTAGAAATAAAATTTATGTTATGGGGGGAAATTTTAAAGATGTTTACGGATTTGATAGTTGCACAAATAAAGTTTATACTTATTACGATCATGCATCTGATGTTGGAATTTATGTAGCAAACGATTTGAAATTTAAAACTAAAAAAAAATATACTTGCAGAGCAGGACTCTATTGTAGAGTAGGTAAATATTCAAGAGTTGGTGGATACAAATATTTAGATGTAACTGGTAATTATGAATCGCAATTACCACCTACTAACAACGATTTAATATACGATGTTGAAATTCAAGGTCCAATAGATAAAAATTTGTTATATAATATAATAGAAGAAATTTTAAGGATAAAGCCTTTAGGGTTTTGGGCACACGTTAAAATTTTAAATTAAAGGAGATTAAAAAATGATAGACCCTTATTTAATTCACGGTCAAGACGACACAATATTTCCAAAGACTCCGTTTTATCCATATGGCGAGGTTCAAGAACAAAGTGGTCAAGATGTTAATGATGGAACACCAATTAGAAAATACATGACGCAAGATTATCATTCTTTAATTTATTTATTGATGCATTTACAAAATAAAGATTTTAGCGGAAAAGAAGAAAGAGTTGTAATTGGAAATTCAATTTTAGACCCAGAAGAGAGACTAAAATACAATCAAATGTTTGATTTATTTGAGGAATTGATAAGACCAATCGGGAGTATCTTTGTAGAATACCCAGAAAATAAAAGCGTAGCGTTAATGTTCCCTTGGGTCGTGTGGCAAAATTTGAATGCCTTAAATCCAGGTGGTGTTTGGCGAGTGGCAGGAGGGGAGGCGTTAGATTTCGGTTTAGGTCAACAACAGCCATCGTTGCAAGAACACGGTCACTTTATTTTTGGGGAAACAGAGGAGTCAATAAATAACCCTGATGTTGTAGATGTTAAAGACACGATAGGTGACACAACTATTGTAATCCCAACAATAACGAATGATAGTTATGAAGTAACAGCAAGTGCTGGCTGGTCGGCTCGCGAAGGGCATACTACGGTAGTGTATGATATTAAAATCTGGGTACTGGGAGGAATAGACAATAATGACTTCACATCTGATGTATGGACTAGTACCAATGGCAAAGACTGGAGAAAGGAGACAGCAAGTGCGGCTTGGGCGGCTCGCAGGACTCATACATCGGTGGTGTTTGATAATAAAATCTGGGTGCTGGGGGGGCGAGGCTCTCTCGGCGATAAAAATGATGTATGGAGTAGTACCGATGGCAAGACATGGACGCAAGAGACAGCAAGTGCTGGCTGGTCGGCTCGTATAGGACATACTACGGTGGTGTTTGATGGCAAGATGTGGGTACTGGGAGGATCCGATGGCAAAAATTATTATAATGATGTTTGGAGTAGTACCAATGGCAAAGACTGGACAAAGGCGACAGCAAGTGCGGCTTGGTCTGGTCGCTGGGGGCATAAATCGGTGGTGTATGGTGGCAAGATTTGGGTACTGGGCGGAAAAAACAGTAGTTACAAACTTTTAAATGATGTGTGGAGTAGTAGCGATGGTGTGACATGGACGCAAGTAACAGCCAATGCTGGCTGGACAGGACGCAATCAGCATACTTCGGTGGTGTTTGATAATAAAATCTGGGTGCTGGGAGGACAGGAGAATATATTCTGGAAAAATGATGTGTGGAGTAGTAGCGATGGTGTGACATGGAAGCAGAAAACAGCAGGGGCAGGCTGGAGTAAACGAGATCATCATACATCGGTGGTGTATGGTGGCAATATGTGGGTACTAGGCGGACACGATGCCTCAAAATATTATAATGATGTTTGGATTGAAGAAAGTAACGAGTTTTCAATTTATTCCTTAAAAACTAACAAATCGCAACAAGAATCTGAAACGAGCAGAGGTGTTGCGAACACCCTAACTGCAGAGTATACAGAAGAAACGAGAATGCTCAATCGTACCGTTAATATTTGGGGTAAAACAGGAGTTAAAGTATGAGTAAAGAAGCGGTATCAATTTATAAAGTTACAAACGGTGAGATTGAACATCAATTAGTTTGTGGTAACGGTATTAGTCGTGCTGGATATGTTGCTCTTGATGCTGAAGAAGCTGCGTATTTAAGATACAAAGCGGCTAAAAAACTGCAAGACAAAAATATTACTTCTATAAGAAATATCAAAAAAAAATATGAAGTGCAATTGCCAAAAATTAATAAAGATTTAAAAAATCCTAATCTAACTTTGCAAGAGTACAAAAATCTTATAAAAAGTAAAAATTCAATCGAAAATGAAATTGAAAAAAACCGTTTAAAAACAAAAGAAGAAATTTTTGTTCGAAATGAACTTTCAAAAAATAGAAATAAATCTGAACAAAATAGACGTACTTCGTTAAGTAGGTTAACATGATTACAATGCCAACATCTGATGAATTATTATCTAAAATTCAAGAGTTAGAAAATACCCTTGATTCTGCTGTTCAATCTATCGAAACAGATACTGGACAATCGAGACATAAAGTTGTCTACAACAATGAGCATATTAAAAATCAATTAATAATGTATAAAGCAAGATTGCGGCGTTTGTATCCTGTTGTTTATCGGCAATGGTACGGTCAAGGTGCAATTCCAATATCAACTAATAGGCATTTTTCGAAAAGGTTATAAATGGAATTAGAAAAAGCGAAAAAAATTCTTGCTAAAAGGAACGTCTCTTTTATTGATAATAGAATCATTGGAAGTAAAAAAGAAACAAAAAAACGTTCTACTTGGAAAGCGGTATCGGCAATTTCACAGCATAATAAAAATTATTATCATCCTCATCATTACAGAAAATTTGACGGTGGTAAAACTCCATCGTATTATCCGCACTACACAATTAAAGATGTCGATTTACAATCATTGCAAGAAAAATCGTTTCAGTTATACAGAGAATCTCCGTACGTGCAAGCGATGATTAATTCGTTACGTTTTTTTACTATTAATAGTGGCTTGAGAATGCAAAGCACGCCAGCAACAACAATCTTATCAGATGTCACGCCAGAATTAATAAAATCGTTCACTACAAAAGCCGAAACGTTATATCGACAATCCGTTTCGAGTAAGGAACTTGATTATCTTATGAATATGAATTACAAGCAAGGGTCGGCATTGCATGCATTACATCTTTTTATTTTTGGTGAGTATTTTTATATTAGAAGAATTGTTGATAAAAGAAACATAAACTCGTTTACATTTCAGACAATAGACCCACGTTCAATTGAAAATCCTACGAGCTCCAAAATTCAAGAAATAAGAAAAAAAGACGGGGACATTGTAAATGGAATTGAAATTGATAAACGAGGCGAGAAAAAAGCAATTTATGTAAGGTCAAAATTGAAAAATCGTATTGTACACGTAAGAATCCCGTTCAGAAATTCTAATGGATTAGAACAAGTTGCTCATGGCGTGTTACCTCATCCCGACATATTGCAAACTAAAAGAGGCGTGCCGATAATCTCAAATGTTTTGCATGAATTAGAAAAAATGACAGACGCTGAATTGTTTGAGCTTGAGTCGATGGCGGTTAATGCTAGTATCGCAATGGTCGTGACTTCAACGACCAGCGGCGGCGGTGACCAGGGCGTTGTCTTTGATGATTATGCTGATGATTTTGAAGTTATAGACTTGCCAAAAATGGAAAATAACAATCAAGAAAATTATAAACAAATTAGAAAAAATGTGAGGCAAGGCGGCTGGATTATCCAGCACGTACCCCCTGGTACAGATGTTAAATCTCACGATACAAAAAGACCGAACATAAATTTTATTGAGTATATAGACAGAAAATTACAATATATTTCTCCCGCAACTGGAGGTATAAGCTTAGAACTTGTTAAGCAGCTTTTTGGACAAAATTACAGTGCATCAAAAGCAAGCGTAGATTTAACCTGGAAAGTTTTTTCGTATTATGTGCAAATGGTATTTGCTCCAGATCATGCAATCGATTATCAATTGATAATAGATTATTTCGTTGCCAATAATATAATTTCGGCTCCAGAATACGACAATCAAATTTCTAAACGTGCATGGTTAGAAGCAACGTTTCATTTCCAAAGCAAACCAACTTTCAATCCACAACAAGAAACTAACGCCGCAATCGAGCAAATCAAATACGGAATTGCGACTACTGAAGATTGGGCGCAAGAAATGAGTAATAAAAGTGCCGAGCAAATAGCAGCTCGTTCATCGCAAGAAATTAAATCTACAGCAGAAGCAGTACAACCTATTTTTGAAATCGAAAATACAAAATATTCTAACACAACTACAACACAAAAAAATAATGATGATGTATAATATTTTGGAGGATAGACTATGAATTTATATTTGATGCAACCTTCTTTTTTAGAAAATCTAAACAAAGAAATTGAAACATTTAAAAATGCGAGCGAAAAAATCAAAGCGTCAGATTTCAAAATAAAAAATAAAACTCAAATTGAATTGCCAATCGAAAATAATGTTGCTCAAATTGACATTAAGGGTGTTCTAAATAAATCAGAAAATTGGTTGTATTCGTTGTTTTCGATTTCGCAAACTTCATACAAAAAAATAATATTGCAATTAAAACAAGCCGATAATGACAATGAAGTGCACAGCATACAATTCAATATTGATTCCCCTGGGGGGTCACCTGCAGGAATCGGAGAATGTTTTAAAGCGATTCAAGCCACAAAAAAACCTATCGTATCAATCTTCGAAGATAGTTGTTATTCTGCGGCGTACGGCATCGCATCTTTAACAAACAAAATAATTGCGAAGAATAATTATTCTGGCGTGGGGTCTGTTGGTACAATCTGTTATATCTGTACTCGAGACAATGAGAATGGAATCAGAAATCACGTTTTTAGAGCAAGACAAAATCCAAACAAAGCCCCCGACCCTAGAACCGAAGAAGGATCCGAAGCAATCCAAAAATGGATTGACGCAATTGGAGCGGAATTTTATTCTACCGTTGCAACCGGACGTGGCGTTCCGATTGAGGAAATTGAAAATAATTACGGGCAAGGCGCTGAGTTTTGGGCGCAAGAAGCGTTCGCAAGAGGAATGATCGACGGAATCGAAAATATAAAAAAAGAAAAAAAAGAAGTAAAAACTTCACAACATACATCAAAAGATGATACAATAAAAATTAATTTGGAGGAAAATATGGAAAAACAAATCGAAGCAGAAAAAACTGAATCTAAATCTTTAGAAAAAGATTACAAAGCAGTTTACAAAAATTTAGCTGCGTTAAATAAGTTGAATGTTGATTATCCTCAATATTCAAGTCGTATTTCTCAAGCGATTGAGAATGAAGAATCTGCTGTTAAAGTTGAGAATGAAATTCTGAAATCAGAAATCGCATCTCAAAAAGAAAAAGCAAATCAGATTAAAAATATGCAAGATTCTGAAAATGTTAAAGAAGTTTCTGAAACAAAAACAGAAACAAAAATTGATGAACAATCAGAACGGCAATTAGCTGTTATGAAAATGGCGAGGGAGGCGATAGTATGAGTGACTTTATAGAAAATCCAGGACCACAAAATTTAGAGTCGTCCGTTCCGATTACGGACGGAAAATGGAAAAACGCAATTATAAAAACAGGCGAAAATATTTCTGTTGATGACGGCAAAGTTGTAATGTTAGCTTTAGATACTACTGTAGGAAAATATGTTGAATTTAAAGCATTAAATTTAACCGATGGAAAATCAAGACCTATTGCGTTTCTTGGACATTCTGTTGATGCGTCTGCAGGAGATAAAACAACACATTTTTATTTTGCAGGACATGTTAACAAAAACAAAATTCAATTGCCAAGCAACATCACGTTGTCGTCTGTTTTAGCTGGAGATTCAAAAGGATTAACAGTTGAACAACATCTTGTTCAATCAGGATTCACATTTTATAACGGCGAAAATATAAACGTATAGTAGGAGAAAAAAATGAGTAACGAAATTCAAAAAATAGTTTCGCAAAATCTAGCGAAAGAAAAAATACCAGCCCCTCAAGGATTGCAATCAATCTTCAATCAACAATTGCCTATAATAGATCCAAATGCAGAACAACTTGAAGAAATTAGGCAAGAAGGATTTGAAGTTTTAGCGCCTGAAAAGCAAAGAGGTACATATGGAGATGATCTAGATCTTCCAACCCAGGTTGGAGATAAAGGAAAAAAAATAACACATACGTATCCGATTTATAAAGTCACATCTTTAATTTCCTCTTCAGATCTAAATAAAGCTAGATTGATTGACCTGCCAACAAGAAAACGTGGTGAACAAGATTTTTTTACAAAAGCAGAACAAGCTTTGTATTATGCAATTAAATATGCTGCTGAAGGATTCAGAAAAATGTTTCGTAGGTGCGAAAAATCTTGTGGAGAAGTTTTGCAAACAGGCGAGTTGGTAACAAAAAATGGAATCTTAAAATACGGGCGTGCTGATTCTCTAACTGGGAAAACAGCATCTAAAGTTTGGTCTGCTGCAGATTCTGCCCCGATAACCGATATCGGAAGAGCAATAAAACAAATTCGGCAAACAGGAAAAACTGTGATGGGCACCCCCTTTTGCATAATGGGCGAAAAAGCGTTCATAAATTTCAAAACTCGCATGGCAGCGAGCGGAGATAGAATGAACATCAGAATTAATGATATTAACCTCAATCCTGAATCTGACACAGGACCTGCACTTTTACGTTTCATGGTAGAAAATGGATTTGATTACCAGGGGTGGATTGTCACAGATGTTGGAGCACGAAAAGTACCGATATTTACGTATATGCAATTTTACTCTGATATTGGAAATGCGGTTAGCAATAATCCGTACATTGCAGATGACAATGCAATAATCGGATACTATGACCCATCAAATTTTCGCATGATGTACGGCCCTGATGAGGGACTTGGCTCTGATGAAAATTTTTCTTTGCAAATATTTGGAAATGTGAAAAGTGCCGCAAATTCTGCAGACGAAAAAATCACGTTGGGAGATTCTTATGTGCCTGATGAAGCAACATCTCTTGGGATATATCCCGTTGCGGATAATGCAGGGGTTAAGATTGTACAGCAAATTGCACCTCTACCAATGCCGAGAAACATTGATGCGTTTACTTGCATCAACACAAATTCTGCTGCTAGCCCGATTGGAGTTTGATTATGATGTACAAAGTTAATATTGACTATGGAATTTTTGAGGGGGTAGGAGCAGTTACACGTGGAGATATAATTTCTGAATCGCAAGCAAAAAAAATGCCACATTTAGAAATTTTATTGCAAGAAAAATATATTGTTTTTGTTAAAGATTCTAAACCAAAAACAGACCCCCAAAATTACGAGCCTCCTAATAACAAGAAAAAAAAATCTGTAGACACTGGGGAAAATGAACAGGACTTAGATAAAATGGGATTATGAGTATATACGATAAATTGCAATCGACTTTAGATAAGAGTTTTAATTTGTTTGGCAGAAAAATTTTTGTTGATACAGATGGAAATAAAACTGAAGCGATTGCAGTTTGGAACGACATCACAAAATTAGCGATTGGTCGTTCAATCCCAAATTTCCAAAGTGAAAAAGCTAATGTGAGTTTTACGGATTTAGAGGTAAAAAATAAAGGACTTGTTTTGAAAATTGGAACAAAAATTACTGGGAATGCAAACGATACATTACCACAATCTGTGTTCATGATTGAATCAGAGCCGATGCACGACAAGCAACTTGGCATTGTTGTTTGTCACCTAAAAGAAATAAAAGACAATTCTTTTGATGAGAGTCTTGTAAAAATAAATGGAGTGTGATAGATGTTATCTATTTTTACTGTTGTAGATGCTGTAGCAAAACAAATTGAAAATAATTTAGTTGCAAATCACAAAACAAAAATTTATACTCATCACGCTTTTAATCAAGAATTCACAACAAAAAATAACGCATATATTTTTGTTTATTTAAGCGACACAAATTTCAAACAGTTGTCTAGAAATAACGGACAACAAGATTGTAATATTTTTATTGATTGTATTGGCATTGCAGGACATGATGTCGATGGCTCGACCAGCACAGCCGATGCAGAAAACATCGCAAGGAAATTAGTTTCACATGCGAAATTGGTTTTAACCAGAAGTGACCAAATAACAACTAATCTTGGTACTAATATTCAAATTGGAAGCATAAAACCGATTAGTATTTTAGTTAATTGGCAAGACAATTTTTCGGAGACAATAAACACGATATACAGTTATCGTTTAATCGTGAACATAGAATTAAGTGATGATGTAATTAACATGGAATCAACAGAAATTTTACAAGAACAAAAAACTAAATTTGATTATAATATTAAGTAGGAGAAAATTATTATGCCATTAATCAACACAACAAGAGCACCAGCAACCGCAGTATCAACTGTTGAAAAAAGTTTTGGTGCAAAAGTAAGTCAACTAGAAAATAAAATTGCAATTGCAGGTAATCATAACGGCACTAATGTTCAAGAGAACGTGCCACAATTAATTATTGACAATAAAGAAGCAATTAAAAAATATGGGGCAGGTAGCGAGTTACAACGTATGCTAAATTCAGCGTTGAATAATACGCAAGGGGCTGTGTCAGTTTATGCCGTGCCTCTAAAAGAAGCTGCAGGTGCAGCGTCTGCAGTTGCAGACATTAAGATTACTGGAGTTGCAACAACAGCTGGCACGTTACGTATTTATGTGGGAAGTTTTTTGCCAACAGAAATTGTTTCTGTTCCTGTAACAAAAGGCACAACAAATAAAGATATTGTAACTGCATCTATAGATGCAATCAATGCAATATCAACATTACCGTTCACAGCAGCTGCCGATGGAGGTGACGACACTAAAATAAATTTAACTTGCAAAACAAAAGGTGTTGTCGGTAACAATTACAAATGTTTTGTAAATTACACGCAATCGGATAGAGACACATCACCAGCAGGGATAACCGTTGTTGTTACTCAAGCAACGGGGGGTGCAGGCGAAAGCTCGATCGTAGAATTCCAAACTTATCTTAAAAATAATTCGAGCGTATGGTTCACACACATTGTGCAACCGTACATTACCGATGCGGTGTTAGATTCAATGTCGTTAACGCTTGGAGATAGCACGGCAATATCTGGACTGTACGATGACTTAGACTATCGACCGTTTGTGTATGTTGCCGTTGACACGACATCTGCTTCAGCAGGTCGAACTGCGATTGTAGCAAAAGGCGAATCTCGAATTGATAATCAAGGTTTAATTTTAGTGTCGGCTCCTGATTTCCCAACGGCAGCGCAAGAAATAGCGTGTAACATTATTGGGGTACTTGCATTGCAAGCACTAAAAAATCCTGCAATGGCATATCACGGCACAGCACTAAAATATCTTATTAATCCAGAAACTACAAAACCAGAAGATATTTTTACAAACGATTTTCAATCACGTGATATTCTTTATAAATCTGGCGTAACGCCAGTATATGAAAAAAATGGTAATGTTGTAATTGGAGCTGTTGTAACAACATGGGCGCCAAACAATGATTATGACTCGGCTTTGCATCTTGTTGTAAATCAAATGAAATCTTGGAACGTTGCTAACTCAATCAAGATAATTTTTAATTCAGAAGAATATCTGAACAGACCTATTGTTGTAGACGTGGGAGCAACCGACCCTGAAATACGAGCTATTGACACTGATATAATAGCAGCTGCTATTGTCCAGATTGCCGAGCAATGGGAAGCTAAAGCTTGGGTTTTTAATTCTGATTATACAATTAAAAATTTGGTTGTAAAAATTGATAAAGATAATGTTAACAGATTTGTTAATGTTATTCCGATAATTTTATCTGCAAATAATTTGCAGATGCAGACTCAAATACAATTAACAGCAGACGTTCATTTGGCAAATTTATAGGAGGAGAAAAAAATGGCAGCAATGATAGGCGGTTCAATACGCAAGATGACAATTGACGGGGTATCGTATCCTGTTTCTACAGATAACGAAATTAATTTTACTGTTGGAGGGGAAGCAATTTCTGAGACGACAAGAACTAATAATTCAGAAGTTTTTATGCGTGAAAATTTCCCGGGTAGACTTTCTGGGATAGAAATAAAAGTGTTTGCAAAAAACGGGACTTTAAATGCTATAAACGCGACAATAAAAAAATGTGCGAACGGAACACCAGTGCCTGTACTGGTTGAAGTTGCGGACGGAAGTAAATTTGCAGCTAAAGGTGGTGGGATGGTCGTTCCAGATAATGCGGAAGAGGGTTGGGCTAACATGCATTCGGGAGCCACAACAATTGCAATCCACGCAGTTGGTGGTGTTTTTAATTCGGTATCATAAAAATGAAAATTGAAGAGGCACTAAAAAAATACCAACCAAAAATTGAAAATAAATTATCTGTTGAAAACGCAACTCAACTTTTTTATCGGTTGCGTTCAAATATTAGAGGCGAAGCTAAGGGCGAGTTGCAGCCTGAAGAAATACCAATGGCTAAAAGAATTATCGAGATGTTAATGTCGGGAAAATGTTTTTGTGATGACAGCGAAGAAAAGATTATATATAATCTTGTTAATCCTGTACAATTAAGATCGAACGACTTACCGATTCAATCGTTAACTTTTTCAAAAAAATCAAAAGGTAAAATTGTAGATTCAGGCGTAAATTTAACAATGCTTTTAGAAAAATTCAACGATAAAGAAATGTCAAAAGCAATACAGATATACACTGAATGTAACGATGACGTTTCTTATCATATTACGACTCAAGAATACACAGATTGTATTCTGATACTACAACTTTTTTTAGTGTAATACAAGCGAAGGTAGCTGTTGTTTGCAGCAAGTTTAATGTCGTGCCAACTTTTTATATGAAAGAAAGTACGTTCGCAGATTTAGATATTGATTATAATATTACAATGCAGTTGTTGAATATGGAGAACAAAGCATGGCAAAAGCATATTCGATAGGCACATTTTTTCGCGCTACTGACGGAATCAGTGCCCCCCTCAAAAAAATCAATAGTAACTTAAAAGGGTTTGGTGCCAATGTTCAGCATCAAAGCAAAAAAGCGACATCAGCGTTTGGAGGCATTAAAAGTGTTTTTGCTGGAGTGCTGGGTGGGGCGTTAGCAGCGAAAGGAATATTTGCTGTATCGCAAGGTATACGGTCGGCGTACGTATCGGCTGTTGAGCTTGACGATGCGTTAACTTCTGTAAGTGCAAAACTAAATATTAGCAAAGATTCTGAATCTTTCCAAATTCTAGCGAAAGAAATTGAACGGTTGGGAATGACAACCTCGTTCACAGAAGCCGAAATTGCGAGAGCGTCAGAAAAATGGGTTATGATGGGAAAATCTGCAGAAGAAACTGCGGGGCTCTTGAAAGGAAGCACCGATTTAGCTATCGCAGCTGAGATGGATCTTGTTGAAGCAAGCGACATCGTATCAGATTCTTTATCGGCTTTTAGCTTGTCGGCAAACTCGCTTGCTGAAGCAGAAAAAAACGCAGCGTTTGTTACAGACTTGCTCGCCAAAGGAGCAAACACAGCTAATCTTTCAGTAGAAAATTATTTTGAGACAATTAAAAAAGGTGCTCCAACTTTTATGGCAGCAGGACAAAATATAAAAACGTTCGGGGCTGTTGTTCAGGCAATGGCGAACAAAGGGATTAAAGGCGAGACTGCAGGTGTTGCGTTAAACGCAACGATGAGTCGACTTTTTAAGCCAACAAAAGAAGCAAGGGAAGCTTTGAATCTTATGGGGGTATCGTTGCGAGATGATACAGGCAAGATTAGAGATTTTATTGAGATTCTTAGCGACATGGAAAAAAGCCAAGAACGACTTTCAAAGGCAGAATATGAATCTGCTTTCGTTTCTATTTTTGGCAAGCAACATATAGGAAAATTCATCGGGTCTAATATTTCTGAAATGAAAGAATTCAAAAAAATTCTTGAAACAACAATGGACGGCGCAGCTGGAAAAATGGCAGAAACGCAATACCAATCGCTTGGTAATCAAATTGCGATTCTTAAAAGTGGCATGGATTCATTTTTTAGAAATATTCTTCAAGGTTTTAACAACGGCAGAGGGGCAATACAATCTCTCACTAAAATTTTTCAAAAATTAAATACAGAAGTAATCAGAACAAAAATAAGAACAAAAATAGAAGCGTTTTATAACTCTATCGTAAAATTAAGCACGTTTCTTTGGAAACACAAATCAATAATTTTAACGCTTGGAAAATTGTACTTAGGATTTTCGCTTGCAATGAAAGTTTTACCAATTTTAAATTTTGGAGCTGCTATCGTAAAATTAACAACAAATCTTGCTCTAATGCAAACAACCGTAAAAACTTTAGGGGTTGCTTTTAAAGCGTCGTTTGGAAAATTTCTTATTATTGCAGGAGCGGTATATGCGTTGATAGATTTGGGGGAGACGTTAGCTGCACGCTGGGATGACATTAAAAAATCGTTTAGTAAAGATGGCATTATTTCAGGAATTAAAGAAATAATAAAAGTAATTCGGATTTGGAACATAGAATTTGTTAAACCTTTTTTTGAAATGATAGAAAAAATTAAAATTCCTTTTATACAAAAATGGGCGAGAAAAGCGCAAGACGAAATGGATTTGAAAATTGGGAATATTGAAAAAGGATTACCAGCAGATTATCATTTGATGCAAAAATATTTGGATGCAGAATCTAAAAATCAAAAAACAAAAGAACAAGCAGTAACAGGCAACACGACCGTTAATTCTACTGTAACTGTTGAAGATAAAACTAAACAGGGGGTTGTTGCTTATCCTCAACAACCTAAACAACAAACATCAAGTTTATTGTTGATGAGGCAAGGTGGCAGATGACGCAGTATAACAACATTAAATACACACCATATGATGGCGACACAGTCGAGGCTGAATATGTAACTCTTGAAGATTCAACGACACATCGCAATACGGGTTTTGGATTCATCGGGAGGGACGGCACGTATTATCAAGATAATTCTGTATCGGGACTTACCATCCCGATAGAAATTTTATTGACTGAAGAAAATCAATCGCAACAACTTTTGAGTTGGAGAAACGCTTTAAAAAAAATTGGACATGGAGAGTTAGAATTTCCTGATGTTACAATTGGGATTATTCCTGTTGTGGTACAAAGTTTTAGTGTATCGCAAGATTCAGTTAAGCAAGGTATAATAAAAATTTCAATTACTTTTTTAGAAACGATAAAAAATCTTGTGGATGATACAAATGCAAATCCAATAATAGAAATTTCACAGGACACAGAAAAATTAATTGATGAAGCGAACGAAAATATAATTAAAACACAAACCCCTTTATTAGCACTAAAAGCAGAATTTGATTCAATCTTAGGGTCGTTTAATAATATTGTCAATAAAGCTCAATCAGCATACCAATTATTTCTCGATGTTCAAGGACAAATAAACGCAGAAATTAATTCTGTTAAGAACAGCGTTAAAGTTGCTCTTGGGCTCTTAAAATCTGTTTTAGAAATTCCAAAATTAATACAAGAAAATATTGCAAATCAAATTGAAAGCGCAACTGATTTAATATCAGAAATTATTGGCATGTTCAATGCCGATAAAATCCAAGAATCAGAGAAAAAAAATGACGCAATAAAATCAATTAGTCTTGCAACAAATGTTGCGACATCTGCAATGAATTGGTCGTCAACAGCAAATTATTCATCGGTTGATGAAGTTTTAATAACTTTAGAAAAAATTGAAACGTTAAAAGTAAATTTTAACGATGGCGTCACAAAAATCAAAAATAATTTTGTTAATAATAAAGAATACGAGACTGTTTTTACCAATGATCTCAATTTTATTGACATTTACAATAAAACAATTCGTGTTTTATTAAATAATTTAGGAAATTTGCCGTCAAAAGAAATTATTTATACAGAAGAAAAGACAAATTTATTTATGATCTCAGCAAAATATTACGGAAATGTCGAGATTGAAACTATAAAATCAATCATAGATAACAACAAAATCACCGCTGAAGAGATTTATTTAATAAAATCAAACAGAAAATTGATATTATAAACTAAAAAAAGCAAAAAAAACAGAAATAATTTGAAAAAAAACACAAAAAATACTGTAAATCCTTGTTATATATAGACTTATAAAATCATAAATATTTTAAAAAAACTTAAAAAAAAGCAAAAAAATACTTGACAAAAATCAAAAATATGCCTATAATATATATATGATAACAACAACAACAAAGGAGATTTTTATGAATAATCAAACAAAAATAGATTTTACAAATTTTCATCGTCCAGTTAAAAATATTGGAAAAATAAAAAAAGAAATTTTAAAAACAAAAAATCATGAAATAGATTTTACAAATTTTCATGATGAAACTGCTGCGATTTTTGTTGCGTGCGAAAAACCAAATCGTGAACCTGATTTTGTTTCTGGTAATGGTGAGAGTATGTATTGGGATTGTGGCACATATGTTGTGCGGTTATCAACTCATTTTTCACTTTATTACAATGAAAATAATGATAGGATTGAAGATATTGGATGCGGTAATATTCGTTCTTGTTTTTGGATTTTGCAATCTGAAAACAAAAAAATGGCACCATTAAATGAAAATCTTGGTATGTACGGCAGTTGTGGCAAATGCGAATACAAAAATTTTATCAAAAGAGAAGAAAAATAAAATAAAGGAGGTTGCACATGCAACAACAACAAAATATTTTTAAAGATATGTGTGAAAAAAATACTTTTCTTTGCACACAAAAAAACGGCAGATTATATATCGAAACAAATTTAGTCGATTATCAAAAGTTAAAAAACATTGCACATACGTGTGCAAGTAATTGTGAAGTCGATGAAGATTATCACGATGTGCTTATTAATCACGATGATCTTTACATTCGATTTTTTATTTCTATGGACGCAGAAAAAAGAGCAGAGACATGTTATCTTGTTGTAGCTGATCATGAAGAATCAGCAATAACAAAAATCAAAGAAAATTCTCAGGATGTTGTGAGAATTACTTTGCCTGCAGATTATGAAATTCAAGAACGAAATTAAATTTTGTAATATTATATAAATGGGGGTGTTTTTGGATTCGATTAAAGGAAGATTATTTTATTGTTGCAAGTGGATTTGTGACCTAATCACTACTGCATAAATAAATGCAGAACAAAATTTAGATTTAGCCGCTTGATATAAAAACGGTTACGGGTCTGTAGTGTTCCGATACAGAATTCCGTTCGCTAGGAACTTTACTTATGTTGAACGTGCCTTCGGGCAGCATAAGAAAATTAAAAAAGGCTTTGACATAAAAAAAATTTGTCTGCAATTTTTTTTATGTCGAGATTAAAAAAGCAGAACAAACTTGTAGAAGCAAAGAATGATTCCTTTAAGATGCGGGTTCAAATCCCGCCACCTCCAATTTTATTGTATAATATAAACATGTCAATTTCTGTTTCGATTTCTAAATCAAACAAAAAAGATTTACAAAAACTGAAAAAAATACCTCGAGGGATGAGTCGTGCTGTTGCTGGAACACTCAACAACGTTTCGTACACTGCACGAACTCGTGCAGTAAACAAAACTCTTAATAAAGAATTTATTTTGAGAAATAAATTTACTGCGCAGGGGGTGCAATACACAAAAGTTTCAAAGGGTGCAAACAAAATTAATAAAATGCATTCCTCTTACGGAGCAGACACTAAACGAGCGTATCTTGCTCAACAAGAAACTGGATTCAAACATAAAGGTGTTGTTCCTAATCTGCGTTCTCGTACTAGCAATAAACATGAACGCAGAATAAAACGAAAATTATATTTGTCAAAAATAAAAATTTATTCCACAGACCGAAAAAACAAACAACAATTAATCGGTGCTTTAATGCAATTGTCGAGAAATAAACAAGCTAACATTGGCACTGATAATTTAATTTATGTTGACAAAGGCGCAAATAAAATTATAAAATATCCAACTGGGTTTTATCAGATGACAAATAAAAAAGGTGTGAATTTTAATATAATGAAATCTATTTACAAAAAATATGATAAAAAAAATGGGAAGCGAAAAGCGACAAATTGGATGTTAAAAACTAATAATTCAATCACACAAAAAGATTTTGATTCGGCTTTCAATTCTGCAATGAAAAGGACGATAGAATCATGATTACTTATATTGTAAAAGATGGAGATACGGTTGAGTCGTTAGCTCGAGAATATCAAACTACAGTTTCTGATATTGAAAAATTAAATCAAGATTTATTTTCTGCCGAAAGAGATGCGGAAGCTAAAAGGTTAGGATTAAGACGTGCTGTAGATTTAATTTTTCCAAACGAAAAACTTTTAATCCCAAATTCAAAAACAAAAAAAGAAATTGAAAAACAAAAAACATTTTCTGTATCCAAAGAAAATGGGCTTGCAATAATTGTTGATAATCAAGAACTGCAAGGTTGCATCAGTCTAACAATTAATAAATACATAGATTCGCCGTGCGATAAAATCACAGTTACTTTTCCAAACACAAGAGATTCTAAGATAATGAAAATAATAACGGAGCCTACAGCATTATTACCAATTAATATAGGGTATGATGGCAACTTATTTTTTTCTGGAGATATTGAAGAATCCGTTTTCTCAATATCGAAAAACACGTCTACAGTTTCTTTGTCAGGCAGAACTAAAACAAGATTAATACAGAAAAGCGAAATGCCAGAAGGTATTAAAAAAGAATATTCAAATATTAATTTACACCAATTTGCAAAAGAAATTTGTTCGATTCTTGGAATTGAAGTTGAAAGTTTTTCTGGCATTACTTACGAAAAAATTATTACAAAGAAAGGGCAAAACTGTTTTCAGTTGTTACAAGAATTCGCAATACAAGAATCTCTTGTTATATCAAATACAGATTCTGGCATTTTAACTTTTAGAAAAGTGGAGCCAAAAATTGCAACTTACAATTTTATTGTAGATTCAGATTTTGTTAATTTTGTTGGCGTTGAAGAAATCACAATAAATTATAATACTGATATGTTGTTTGGCAATTACATTGCCATTGGTCAAAATGAAAAAAAAGATTTTAAACAGACAATAAAAAACAATATTTTTTCAGAACAAAGTTTTAAAAAAATTGAAATGAAAAAAAATGAAGATGTAAAAAATCTTGTGAAACAAGAACGTAACAATGCAATCAGAGATTTTTTGAAAATTGTATTGCCGTATCCTTCTTGGATAAACCCAAAAACAAAAAAAGTGTGGGCATGTGGAGATTGTGTTAACGTGAGAATACCAGCAACAAAAATAAATGTTGATACGTTGTTTATTATATCTGGTGTTGAATATTCAAGTACCGCAACATCTAACGATGTTAAACTAGAACTAGTTTTACCTGCTACATATACAAATTCAAATATTAAATTGCCATTCAATTAATTTTTATGGTATAATAACAAAAGAGGTTTACTATGCATAATATGGATCCGAGAGTTGACAATGTACAGACACCAGATTCAGATGTCAATGCTCAATTTCTAAATCCAGGAACTGAAGAAATCAAAAATGCAATTGAATGGCAAGGCATTATTCTGGATGCTACAGATAATTATCAGCTTGCACAATCAATTTTAAGAGCAATTGGCAATAGACTTTATGAAGCTATTGCTGCAGTAGCAAATCAATATAAAATTGAATTGCAAAACAAAAACAAAACAGAAATCGACACTGACAAAAAAAATATTGATAAAGAAATATTCATGTTTGTTGCCAAAAACACAAATACTGGTGCTTGCACTTTGCAAGTTGGAGATAGACCAGCATCACCAATTCACAGCAACGGAGCAGTACTCAATAATAACACATTAAAAGCAAATTATATGTATATTGTTCAATATGATATCGGCAATAACGTTTGGAATCTTATTCATTCTTACGTTGATCATACAATCAACACGATACCCGATGATACAATTACTACTGCAATGCTAAAAAACAAATCTGTAACAAAAGAAAAAATTTCAGATAATATGCAGAATGAAATTTCTGCAAATACTTTGGGGGTTGCAAACAACAAAAATAATATTGCATCCAACACGCAAGCAATCGCAAATCAAGTGCATAATAACATTCCTAAAGATACTATAACCTCTGAAATGCTGAAAAATAATTCTGTAACACAAGAAAAAATTGAAAATGGTGCTGTCACAATAGATAAAATTGCAGACGGGTCGGTTGGATGGGAACAAACAAGTGATGGCTTAAAAACTCGTTTTCAAAAAACAGAAACAAACACCGCAGAAATTAAAATTTTAAACTCATTAATTTCAGCAATAGAAAAATCATTTCATATTAATTATGTTGTTTTTGATTCTTTTGGTGATGTTGGTGCAACAGACAATGATATTATTAGTCGCTATAATTCCGATGCCGATTCGGACAAAGAATATAACATATTGCGATATATTCTAATAGAGATTGTTAAGCATGTTAATAAACTTAATATTTATAATACTAAACGTGTGTTCCCTGTTGCGGGCAAAGCAACTGAAAATACTCTTGTTAATTATTTCTTTTATGATTTTATGTCAAAATCTGCAAGCGACTTTTATTTTTTAGGGATTAAAAATGATGATGAAATCCGTGTTGTGTTTGAGCAGGAAACTTCCGACCAATGGGATATATATATTGGAAAATCTTATGTTGCACAAGATGGCTCTGACGTTACAGATTGGAAAATGGTATCTTATACCATCTCAACAGGAAATTTTAGTACTAATGTTGTAAAAATAAACGACCCGCTAAAATTTAATTTTATTACTAGACCATTGGGCATGGGGAATAAATACACGCAAATTGTAAATGGTGTGATTACAGAAAAAACATTATGATAAATATAAATAAAATTGTATGTTAAGAGAATTATTTTCTGGAGATAACGGGCGTTTATCTAGCAAGCGGATTTTAGGGACTGTAACATTGATATTCGCTATTGCATTAAATGGTTATGTGGCGTATAATGATAAAGACCCATCGTTGTTGATGTATCCTTACGGGTGTGCGTCTGCTCTGTTGGGAATTGGAGTTTTTGAAAAAAATAAAAATAAAGGAGGTTCTTTATGAAATATATAAAGAAAATTTTATCGAGGGGAAAGGAGGTTCTTTATTATGTGTATAAAAACAAAACAGCACGTTCTATCTCTATTTTTATTGTTTGTGTTTTGCTTGCAATCAGTCTCGTCAGAAATTGTAGTACAGGAGCAAGATTTCGTCAGGCTCGAGAATCTCTCGAAATTGCTAATACAGGAATCGAAGAGTCTATCATTGGACTTGATGTTATCGAAAAAGAAATTGAAACAAGCAGAAATCTTAATGTTCAGTCAAGAAAAAATATTGAACAAGCAAATCTTAAAATTGCAAACAGTGCAGAATCATCTGCAAGAATCAAAAAAATCGCTTTTGAAATCGCAGGAGTCCTTGATAAAATTAGAAAAGAAAATGAAAAATAGTACTACTATTATTTATAGTATTAGTGCTGTTGCTGTTCTTTCTATTATTGGGAACATTGTTTTTGTGAATTTTTTATTGAAATAAGGAGTAAAAAAAATGGCTATCGAAAAAATAAAATTGTTATGGGATGAAAATTTAGAAGAAATCAAAAAATTACAACCGTATGAAAAATCTGCTATCGTTGTACATTGGACTGGGATTCAAGCCTCAGCAACTGGGGTTCATAATTACATTAATAAAAATGGGTGTCAAGTTAGTTGGCATTTTTCAATTGACAACAACGGAAAAATTTACGAACATCTTTCTGAAAAATTATCGGCTATACATGCAAGCAACGTTTGGTATAATAAACATTCAATCGGAATTGAAGTGTGCCCTGATCATGATAACATGTTCAGTGAATTAGCGCTTGAATCTTTAATAAGATTAATTCGTGATATTAAAACAAGGCATACAATCACAAAAGTTGTTCGGCATTACGATTGCATTTTAGAAACAAACGAGCAAAGAAAAAAAAATAATCAGCCTCAAATATATGTTAAAAATTGTCCATATCATTTCACAGGCGAACGGGCGGATAATTGGCTTGCATTTTTGGATATTGTAGATGCCTAAAAAAGATGTTCTAGACCAAAAAATAAATGAGATTGAAAAAGATTTGCAAGAAATAAAAACTGTTTACAAAAACAGTTTTAAAAATTCAATTGATAAAATCGAAAAAAACACTGTAAAAACACAAAAAGATATTGCCATTATTGAATCTTTGATTGCAAATTTAGAAAAAAGAATTGAAGATTTTGGAGATAGATTTAATAATCACATTAAAAAAATATATTCAACGCTAGAATCTTTAATGGTAACTAATAATTCATCTCCTAAATCTTCGTGGCATAAACCTATAATTATAGGATTAATTATAATCTCGGCGTTATCCACAATAAATTATATTGTTAAAGTTATTAATCCTACAGCTCCAGACATGCATTTGTTATCAATTTTTGTGGAAATTTTTAAAGCGTTTTTATAATTCTATCATTAAAAATTGGCAACACATATTGTTGTATCCAATCATCGTATTTACTTTTTGTTTTTGCAGTTTGAGAATCAACCAACAAAATAAAAATATTATGTAACGACATCAAACATATCTTCTCCATATCTCGAAGGTATCCAGCAGCTGAGTTATGCCCTCCTGTTGTTCTGCGAACTACGGGGTGTGATTTATTTTTAGTTGTCACGTTAAAACCGTACAGCCCACCTTGCACCTCAACACCAATTTTTTTGTTTTCTTTTTCAAGATAAAAATCAATTTTAAATTTTCTTGTTTCACAGAATTTAAATTCTGGAGTAACAGAAAAATCAAATTGACTGCCATAAAAAACTAAAGAATGATAAAATCCGTTGTAAGATAAATCGCTTGTTAATCTCATTGCACAGATTCTTCTTCGTACATTGACAACGCAATGTCAATACATTTTTCATCTTGATTTATAGATTTTAATTTTTTTAACAAATCATTTTTATTTTGATTTGTTTTTTTTGCAAATCGTTTTATTGTTTTCAAAAATTTAATTGCGACAAAAGCTTTTGTTTCATCAGTAATAATAATTTTTTTACCGATATATCTAAAGCCATAACGTGAACATTTTTTGCGATAAAATTTCATAAAATCATGAATGGATTGCGGATATAAATTATATTTCACAACAAATTCTTTTGCAGTTAATTCTTGTTTTCCCATTTTATCATCTCTTTTTTTTACAATAATATTTTCCAACCTGTGAAAATCAAATAAAGAAATTTCTTTTGCTACAGTTTTTTCAATTTTGTAAGTATTGATTTTCAATCTTTTAATCCATGAATACACGACCCATTTTGAAACTTCAAATTTTTTTACTGCATCTTTTATTAATATTTTTTCCATATTTACTAAAAAATTTCTAAATCTGTCCCTGTTCCTGTTCCTGGACTGGGGGCTTGTTCTTTAAGATCATTATTAGTAGATTCAAAAGTAACGTTAGTGTCAAATTTTTGTGCAGTATCAACATTTTTTTCTTCATAAGAAATTAAATCTAAAACAAGATAATCTAACCCCGATAATTTAAGCACACGTCTAATTGCAGTTTTTAATGCCATTTGCGGGAGGTGCGTAATCCAAGGGGATTTTTGTTTTGCATATTCATTTTGTATTTTTTCTGTGCATTGTTTTTGTAAATGCAATGCCTCGTTTTGTGATATAAACGAAACGTTCATGATATGCGATTCACCTTTAATCCTTGTTGTTGCATAATACCCAATAATATCACCACGTTTTTCTGATAATGCTGGCATGTGTTTTATTATAGGTATCCCCAAATCCAAATCGAAATTATCGTTCGCATGCACGGCTTGTGCATTAGTAAGCACCCCTCCCTTGCGAGCCAATAAAATTAAGGCTTGGTACATCACAATAAAATTACAATCGTATTCATCTTTCCCTGTTTCTTTACTTTTTTTTGAATTTCTAAAAAGAATACACGAAACTTGGTTATGTGCAGGGTCAATTGACAACCCAGCGCCAAGAAATTTTATTAATTCCGAAAAGAATTTAGCTGCTGCTGCATCATCTCCGTTTAGAATAGTTGCAATTTTTGGCTCATGCAGAATCAACGATTGCAATTGCGCTGCGTAAGATAACGCTTTTTTATGGTTGGCCGGATTTTTAACTCCCAACATATTTTGAAAATGCATTGCAAAAACATTTTGTTGTTGTTGCAAAGACACCCCCCCATTATTTTTTTGTAATTCATTTTTCATTTTTTTCTCCTTATATTTTCTCAAGCCATGCGGGTGGTTTTTTTACACCGCTTTTTTTAAACATATTGTGTTTATTAATATTTCTATAAGTGCCGTCTGCTTTCTTAAAGTGTTTATCCCATGCGTTTAGTTTTTTGTTGAATGCTTTAGCACCACAAAACATATAGCTCATGTCTGTAACATTGCTCACGTTCCATTTGCTGATGTCGCTGTTGAATGATGTAGCATTAATAAACATACTTTCCATATCTGTAACACTGCTCACGTTCCAATTGTTCAGTGGTTGGTTGAATGCTTCAGCACCGTAAAAAATACACATCATGTTTTTAACACTGCTCACGTTCCATTTGCTTATGTCGCCGTTAAATGCCATAGCACCATAAAACATATATCTCATGGTTGTAACGCTACTTACATCCCAACCGCTTATGTCACCGTTGAATCGGTGCAGCCCGTATCCCCTTATAATATTATAAGAAAAAAGAAAACTCATATCAGTTATCAATGATGTATCAATGTTGTTAAGGTCGGCTTGCCAGTTGGGCTCTCCGTCTGTTCCTTGTGCCAATATCTCGGCTCTGATGAATTCTACTAATTCATCTTTAGTTGTTGGTTTGTATTTTTTCATAAAAATCTCCTTATATTTTTTCAAGCCATGCGGGCGGGGTCTTTTCGATTGTACAATAATTAAAAATATTGTATTTTTTTATTTTTCTGTAAGTGCCGTCTGCTTTCTTAAAGTGTTTATCCCATGCACTCAAATCTTGGTCGAATGCTGTAGCCCTCCAAAACATGTAACTCATGTTTGTAACATTGCTCACATCCCAACCGCTGATGTCTCCGTTGAATGATGTAGCGTTACTAAAAATAGTATTCATGTCTGTTACACTGCTTACATTCCAGTTGCTTATGTCTTGATTGAATGCTTCAGCACCATAAAAAATCCCCTCCATGTTTGTAACATTGCTAACATCCCAATTGCTTATGTCGCCATTGAATGCCATAGCACCATAAAACATATATCTCATAGTTGTAACATTGCTAACATCCCAACCGCTTATGTCGCCATTAAATCGGTGCAGACCGTATCCCCTTATAATATTATACGAAAAAAGAAATGACATATCAGTTATTAATGATGTATCAATGTTGTTGAGGTCGGCGTTCCAGTTTGGGACTCCGTCTGTTCCTTGTGCCGATATCTCGGTTTTGATGATTGCTACTAATTCATCTTTTGTTGTTGGTTTGTATTTGTAATCCATTTCTTTTTTAATATAACTAAAAGCTTCTTGCTCATCGCAGCTCATAACGTGCTCTCCATTTATTAATTTTTTTATTGTTTCATAAACTTTTTTGTTTTTTTTTATTTTTCCTCCTCGTAATTTAAAAATTAATTATATTATTTTTTTCAATTTGTTTTTCATCATTTTTTTTCTCTTTTAAAAGTTTATAAACAAAATTTCTTTTTCTTGAATAATAAAAAACTCTAAATTTCCACCCTAAAAACGAATAAGAATTTATTAAATCTAAGTATAGATTTTCGAGTTGTTGAAGAACCTCAATCATTTTTTTTGTTAAACTTAAACTTTCCAAATAAAAAGTGTTATAATGCACAACATTTTTATTTATATATTTAAAAATTAAAAGATTAACACGATTATAAATTTTATACAATTTTTTTTTGTATTTAATTTGGGTTTTTAATAATTTTGTTTTCATTTTTTTCTCCTCATATTTTTGCAAGCCATGCGGGTGGGTTATTCTCGATTTTGCAATAATCAAAAATATTTCCATTTTTTATTTTTCTGTAAGTACCGTCTGCATTCTTAAAGTGCTTATCCCATGCGTTCAAATCTTGGTCGAATGCTGTAGCGCCATCAAACATACTGTTCATGTCTGTAACATTGCTAACATCCCAATTGTTTAGTGGCTGGTTGAATGCTGTAGCACAACCAAACATACACCCCATAATTGTAACATTACTCACATCCCATTTGCTTATATCTTGGTTGAAGGCTTTAGCATAATAAAACATATATTTCATGTTTGTAACATTGCTCACGTTCCATTTGCTTATGTCGCCATTAAATGCTCTAGCCCTCCTAAACATATATTTCATGTCTGTAACATTGCTCACGTCCCAATTGTTTAGGTCTTGGTTGAATGCTTCAGCATCCCAAAACATCCCCTTCATAGTTGTAACATTACTTACGTTCCAATTGCTTATGTCGCCATTGAACGCAGATAATCCGTACCTTTTTTTTGCATCTTTTGAAAAAAGAAATGACATATCTGTTATTAATGATGTATCAATGTTGTTCAGGTCGGCGTTCCAATTCTCGGCACCGTCTGTTCCTTGTGCCAATATCTCGGCTTTGATGATTGCTACTAATTCATCTTTTGTTTTCGGTTTGTATTTTTTTTCTTCACTCATTTTTTTTCTCCTTTTTTTTTGAAACTATAAATTTTTCAATTTGTTTTTTTTCTGAATATTTAGAAAACAAATTATCGTCTTTTAATTTTTGTGTATTGACATAAAGTGCCTCGTAAACAGAGCGAACAACTTTATAATTCACAGTAGAAAATTCTTTTTTGTTTTTCATAATTTTTATTATGTTTGCTTTAAAAGATTTTTTTTCTGATTCTAATTCTTTGATTTTTTTTGTTGTATCATCATAAGACTTTAAAAGTACGTTTAATTTATTTTTGTTTTCATCACTAATTTCAAAATTTTTTATGTTATCATCAACAGGAAATTCTCGTTGCAATCTTTCTAAATCGACATCTACAAGTGCAGGTTCAATGTTCGGTTTTATGTATGTGTAATAAAAATTTTTAATGTTATGTTTAATAACATCAATTTTTTCTTCGTCTCTTTCGATTTTGAAAACTTTAATTTTGTTGTCTAATCTGACAATCAAAATTGCATAATTAAATTCCGGCCCCAAAACATTCATGTAATGATTACATTGGATTATTTCTGGCATCTCAACAACCCCACGACTGTAGCCTTTGTGTGCAAACCCAGAATAATTTTTAATCTCAATTATAAATTTGTTGTTATCGGCATCTATCCCCCAGCCATCGACATGTGCACTGAATCCAATTGTATCATCAACATATCCATATTGCAAATCAGTAATGTAAACTTCAGACCATAATGGAGAATTTTTTAGAAAATATTTTTGTTCTTGAAAAACAAATTTTAATATTGGCAATTCAAAATACACACCTTGTTTTACTGCCATATTTTCTGAAAAATCTTCAGAAAATTTATTTCCTTTTTTTTGATGGTATAACTCATTAAGTGTGCAATATTTGTTGTGCCCCGAAACGGTTTTTGCGTCCGTACCTCCAAAAGAGGTATCGTAATCACCAGGCTTAATGTTAGTTGTTATTCTATCCGCAGGGATAGGAATTTTTTTTTCTATTATCATTTTCTTTTCCAAAAAAATGGCTAGCCAAACAAATAAAAAACAACAAAGGACCGGGAGGTAACCTGATGTTTGACTAGCACTTTTTTTATTTTATCATATTAAAATTATAACAAAAAACAATTTAAATGTCAAATGTTTAAATCTCCATTATTAATGGTATTTATATTTTTAAGTTTTCTTTTTACATTTCTCGATACCTCAACTTCAACAGTATCTGCAACGAACATTATTTTTTGCGTTGCGATTGTTCTTGCTCCAATACGGTCGACTCTCCCCAAGGCTTGTTGCATTAATCGTGCATCATCTGTTGGAGATATTAATGTGATTCTTGGAGAAGTGCCAATAACATCATGTAACGATATCCCAACACCTCCAGCTTGGATTGTAAGTATCATACATTTTAATTCATTGTTTTGAAATTTTTCTATATTTTTAATTCTCAATTCGTGTTTATCTTTCCCTGTGATTGTGCCGTGTTTTATTTTTGAATTTTCTAAATGATTTTTCAAAATTTCTACGGTCTCAATAAAATTGACAAAAACACAAACACTATTTCCTTCAGCAATATTTTCTTTTATTTGTTCTATGAACAGTGGAATTTTTAGCAATTCAATTTTTTGTCTTAAAAAAATTCTTTGAGATAATTCATCGGCAGAATTGATAGCTTTTTTTTCTTTTGAATATGCTAATTTTTTGATTTCTTGATATAAATTTTCAATTTTTATTGTATGTTGTTTATCGAGATTGAGGGGTGTTGTGATAATATTACATTCAACAAATCCTGCCGTTGCAGATTTATGTAATTTATGGGCACGATTTGTGCCGAACAAAGCGGCATGCAAATCTTCTGAACGGTTACCGTCGTAATGCCATCCCCAATCATCCTGATACGCCCCAAATTCATAACACCATTTAAAAAAATCTCCGTACTCAAACAAACCAAGTGCTCTGCCAACTGCGAATAAATCAAGCGGCGATTCTGCCATTGTGGCAGACAAAAACATTATCGGCATTTTCCCAATTGCATTTTCAACTAATTTTGTATTTTGGCTTTTTCGATTTTTAATACAATGTGCCTCGTCAACAATTAAAATTGAATCATTTGAAATTTGCCAATCAAAAATATTTTTGTTGTTAGGATTAGGAAACACAACGGGCATATTGCCTCGTTTGTATTGTTCGATATTATTTATGAAATAATTTTTAATACCGAAAAAATTAAAAACTAATTCCCAATTGTTTCTCACAGATTTTGGGCATATAACAATTGGTATTTTATTTAAGTTTTTGATTGTAGCAGCTGCACAATACGTCTTACCAGTACCAGTATCGGAAGCGTCAAGCACAGCGTTGTTAATTAATAATGTGCTTATTAATTTTTCTACATGAGAAATTTGGAATGATAATAAATTATTTTTTATTTCTTCTTGTAAATCAATTTTTTTTAGTTGTAATTTTTCTAAACAAAAATCATTTTCATTTTCTTCATTAATGAATTTGAATTTTGTATTGTCAATAAAAAAACACCATCTATCATTTTCTTTCCCTGCACGGATTCCGTGCGAATAAAAATCATGTTTGTTTTCATGATACATCTGCCAAATATCGTGTGATACATTGTACAAAATGCAAACTGATTTTTCTTTTTCGTTGCGTTGCGAAAAAACTTTTAAAGCAGAATAAATGTTTTTTCTCATATTTTTTCAATCCATGCGGGCGGGGTCTTTTCTATTTTGCTTTTATCAAACATTTCTTTTATGTCTATTTTTTTGTAAGTACCGTCTGCGTTCTTAAAGTATTTATCCCAATCGTTTAAGTCTTGATTGAATGATTCAGCATTAGAAAACATCCAACTCACGTTTGTAACACTGCTTACGTTCCAGTTGCTTATGTCTTGGTTGAATGATTCAGCACCATAAAACATGCCTTCCATGTTTGTAACTTTGCTTACATCCCAGTTATTTAGTGGTTGGTTGAATGAGTAAGCATAAGAAAACATACTGTCCATGTTTGTAACATTGCTTACATCCCAATTGTTTAGTGGTCGGTTAAATTTTCTAGCACCAGAAAACATACGGCACATATTTGTAACATTACTAACATTCCAATTGCTTATGTCGCCATTGAATAGTCCGAGACCATATCTTCGATCGCTATTTCTTGAAAACATATGACTCATGTTTTTAACATTACTTACATTCCAATTGCTTATGTCGCCATTGAACGTATATAAATCATATCCTAGTTCTTCATCATCAGAAAACAGAAAACTCATATCTGTTATTAATGATGTGTCAATGTTGTTAAGGTTTGCTTTCCAATTGGGATTGCCCCCTACACCCTGAACCAATAATTCTATTTTGATAAATTTTATCAATTCTTTTTTAGTTGTTGGTTTGTGTTTGTAATTCATTTTTTTCTCCTCATATTTTTTTAAGCCATGCGGGCGGGGTCTTTTCTATTTTGCTTTTATCAAACATTTCTTTTATGTCTATTTTTTTGTAAGTGCCGTCTGCGTTCTTAAGGTGTTTATCCCATGCACTCAAATCTTGGTCGAATGCTGTAGCACGATAAAACATGCATTCAATGGTTGTAACACTGCTCACGTCCCAATTGCTTATGTCTTGGTTGAATTCTTCAGCATAAGAAAACATCCAACTCATGTTAGTAACATTACTCACGTTCCAATCGCTTAGTGGCTGGTTGAAGACTTCAGCATCATCAAACATGTAACTCATGTTCGTTACTCTGCTTACGTCCCAATTGCTGATGTCTTGATTGAATGCCATAGTACCCCTAAACATAAACCACATAATTGTTACACTGCTTACATCCCAACCGCTGATGTCGCCATTGAATGCTGTAGCGCCATCAAACATACTGTTCATGGTTGTAACACTGCTTACATTCCAGTTGTTCAGTGGCTGGTTGAATTTTCTAGCATTAGAAAAAATACAACGCATGGTTGTAACCTTGCTTACGTTCCAATCGTTTAGGGGTTGGTTGAATTTTCTGGCACCCCAAAACATGCCATCCATGGTTGTAACATTACTTACATCCCAATTGCTGATGTCGCCATTAAATAAACTCATTTTATCATCATCATCATCATCATCATCATAAAACAGATAACTCATGTCTGTTATTAGTGATGTATCAATGTTGTTGAGGTCGGCTTGCCAGTTGGGCTCTCCGTCTGTTCCTTGTGCCAATATCTCGGCTCTGATGATTGCAATTAATTCATCTTTTGTTTTTGGTTTGTGTTTGTAATTCATTTTTTTCTCCTCATATTTTTTTAATCCATGCGGGCGGGGTGTTCTCGATTTTGCAATAATTAAACATATCGTATTTTTTTATTTCTCTGTAAGTACCGTCTGCTTTCTTAAAATGTTTATCCCATGCGTTCAAATCTTGGTCGAATGATGTAGCATCCCAAAACATGCCTTCCATGTCTGTAACACTGCTCACGTTCCAGTTGCTTATGTCTTGATTGAATGCTCTAGCACCAGAAAACATACTTTCCATATCTGTAACATTGCTCACGTTCCAGTTGCTTATGTCTTGATTGAATGCTCTAGCATCAGAAAACATACGGCGCATGTTTGTAACCTTGCTCACGTTCCACTTATATAATGGTCGGTTGAATGATGTAGCATTATCAAACATCCAATCCATGGTTGTAACACTGCTCACGTTCCATTTGCTTATGTCGCCATTGAACGCAGATAATCCGTAGTCATCATCATCATCAGCACCAGCAAACAGACAACTCATATCTGTTATTAGTGATGTATCAATGTTGTTGAGATTTGCCTTCCAGTTAGGATTGCCCCCTACACCTTGGATCAATAATTCGATTTTGATGAATTTTATCAATTCATCTTTAGTTGTTGGTTGGTATTTTTTCATTTTTTTCTCCTTAAAATAAAAAATTAATTAAATTTAAAAAACCATTTTGGCGGATTTTTCCCGCTATTTTTACAAAAACCTTCAATTTTTATTTTTCTGTAAGTGCCGTCTGCGTTCTTAAAGTGTTTATCCCATGCATTCAAATCTTGATTGAATGATTCAGCATTTGAAAACATGCATTCAATGTTTGTAACACTGCTTACATCCCAATTGCTTATGTCTTGATTAAATTTTTCAGCATACCAAAACATGCTTTCCATGTTTGTAACACTGCTTACATCCCAGTTATTTAGTGGTTGGTTAAATGCTGTAGCATCCCAAAACATACCCTTCATGTATGTAACATTACTCACGTTCCAATCGTTTAGTGGCTGGTTAAATGCTTTAGCTTTCCAAAACATTTTTTCCATGTCTGTAACACTGCTTACATTCCATTTGCCTATGTCGCCATTGAATGCTGTAGCATTATGAAACATCCAACTCATGTCTGTTACACTACTTACATCCCAATTGTTTAGTGGCTGGTTGAATGATCTAGATTCATAAAACATACTGTCCATATCTGTAACATTGCTTACGTTCCAATTGTTTAGTGGTTGGTTAAATGCTCTAGCACCACAAAACATCCAACTCATGTTCGTTACTCTGCTCACGTTCCAATTGCCTATTTTGCCGTTGAATGCTCTGGCATTTGAAAACATTTTGTGCATATTTGTAACATTGCTAACATCCCAGTTGCTGATGTCGCCATTAAAAGCGTAAGCATCCCAAAACATACGCTTCATGTCTGTTACATTGCTCACATTCCAATTGCTGATGTCGCCATTAAATGAAGATAAGTCGTAGCCTCGATCTTCATCATCAGAAAACAGATAACTCATGTCTGTTATTAGTGATGTATCAATGTTGTTCAGGTCTGCTTTCCAGTTGGGATTGCCTGCTGTCCCTTGTCTATATATCTCAACTTTGATGAATGTCGCTAATTCATCTTTAGTTGTTGGTTGGTATTTGTAATTCATTTTTTTTCTCCTTATATTTTTTTAAGCCATGCGGGCGGGTTCTTTTCAATTTTACAATAATTAAAAATATCGTATTTTTTGATTTTTTTGTAAGTGCCGTCTGCATTCTTAAAGTGTTTATCCCATGCACTCAAATCTTGGTCGAATGCTGTAGCATAAAACATACACCCCATGTTTGTAACACTGCTCACATTCCAGTTGCTTATGTCTTGATTGAATGATGTAGCCCCTTCAAACATACTGTTCATGTCTGTTACTTTGCTCACATTCCAGTTATTTAGTGGTTGATTGAATGATTCAGCATCATAAAACATACTGTCCATGTCTGTAACATTGCTTACATCCCAATTGTTTAGTGGCTGGTTAAATTCTGTTGCACCACAAAACATGCTAAACATATCTGTTACTCTGCTTACATCCCAATTGTTTAGTGGCTGGTTAAATGCTGTAGCCCCATAAAACATACGGCGCATATTTGTACCCTTGCTCACGTTCCAGTTGCTTATGTCTTGATTGAATTCTGTAGCACCATCAAACATTTCTGCCATGT
>FXAL01076300.1:0-10372 GCA_900177555.1 Renilla reniformis
GCACCAATATACCAATTGGTTTAATTAAAACGGCGACAGTAGCTTCAGTTACGCTCGTGATCGCTCGATACCCCCAAACTCGCCCCTGTACGTTCGTACTAAGGGTACCCACAGGCCTTCATTGCAGTGTGCGCATGAAGCAATCCTAGATATGCGCGAGGACAGAATTTGGAAGTTAAAGTTGTTTGAAAAAGTAATTGGAAGCAAGAAATTCATGTGCAAAAATACTTGCCTACGGTTTCTGCCTGATAGACTATAAACTAACTACTCAGAGATTAGAAGGGCTGGCACACCGTTGTTTTCGTGATTGTTGCTACGGAGATTAAACTCTAGTAAACACGGTGTGGGAATCTGATTTAACACTTCGCGCGGAAACGCGCGTGGAGCGGACCCCCTGATATAATTTTACGTTAATATAAATAACGTGGACGAGAGTTGATTGAGCTCAAATGCGATTACCAACGATAGTAATAACACTGTTTCTGAAATATAGTTCATATGGATATAAACGAAAACGTTTGCAGTGGAGATGTAACGGAGGTTGCCATGGACACAACAACCCTTGCGAAAGAGGTCTCCGAGAAAGAAATGTATCTTCAGCAATATGGCTGGGGAAGTTTCCGTCCAAGTTGTTTGCAGTTTTTGAATACACCAAAATGGTCGTTAGTTTTCATTACTATTTACTCTTTTTGTCAAGGTGAGCAATAATAATATCGCGTGTACGTCATCCTAATTTGCATAACATGCACAATTAACGGTTTCGCAATTACGTGACACGGCTCCCTCAGTCTCTGCGTCTGTTATAGCGTGCGCGCAGATATTATCAAGCTTTGCTGGGGCTATATTAAGAGATTATCCGTAATTTACATAAACAGCGATATTCCGCGATGGGCGTTTTGCAATACACACGATGTTTTGATTGAACATGTCCACTTATTCAATCCTCTGTTCCATTATAGCAGACTTCAAAGTTTCAGGTTTCGCTTAGACAGTTTGTGCTGTCGTCCAACTGGCTGATCTATATGTTCTTAATCTTTACACCATATATATTCAATAAAACAGTAGGCAAACGTGACGAGATGTCGGTTGAAGAACTGGGGACTCATAATAGTGTCACTTCAGTTGTTTACGGTCTGAAATATGTTGAACAAATTTACGACAGAGTTACTTAACACCTAATCCTGCCTGTTAAACTCCTGAGTGTGTCAAGGAGTTTACGGTATGATGATATGTCGTGGAAACTGGAAAACGCTCGTATAAATCCTTCCAATCTTGTAAATTACTAACGCTGTTTTGTCCAGCAGAATTCTATGGTGGTATAATATATGAAGTACCATTAGTTATTCATTTGTTCCGCTACAGACGACGACACGAAATTGCTGTGACCGGAAACGAAAACCTTGTATTCACCGACAAGTTTCAAAAAAAAAATTTTAAAGCACATGTATTTCCGTCCCTATGATTGCGCTTGTCAGTTGAAACGAGGGATGATAACGCAAACTGCTAAAAAAACTTCATTTATAAACGATCATGGTGTTTTTAATTAACTATCTTACTAACGTAGGAACTGTGGTGAGATGGAGTGTTTGTCTTGGTAACCAAATAAACACATGTCAGATTGATTTACGGGAAATCCGTTAAGTAGATGACCTATTAAGACCCGATCTTGATGACTTTTATGAAGAGTCAATTGCTTTAGCTTTGTTGAACGCCATTGTCCTTTTTATCAAAGATCTAGGCTTCGATTCCCGCTACGGGTCAGAGTTTTTCACTGAGTCTACTTATAGCTTGTACAGCGAAGCTAACAACTTGATAACAAACGTTCAAATCTAAAATAAGATTTCATTGATTTAATAGGCATTGCTGTTTTGGGTTTAACCAGTTTAGTTTTGCCATCTCTGGAGAGACGTTTCAGTTTTTCCAGTAAAGAACTTGGTATAATTTCTGCTTCGAATGACATCAGTGCACTTCTTGTTGTCATCTTCATCAGTTATTACGGAGATTATGCAAATAAGATCAAATGGATGGGATATGGCGCGGTTATCACAGGTATTTATAACGTAATTGAAAAGGGAGATAGTTTCATTGCAGCATAGAGAACAAGGATCTGTAACTACATGTGATTTTTTTAAAACTGGATTCACGAAGAAGATTAAATACTTCTTAGGTATTGGTGTCTTGTTCTTTGCTTTACCTCATGCAATGGTTGGTGACTATGAACCAGTAGGAGTGAATGTCAGTAATCTCTGTCAGAGTTTGACCAACATAACCAACAATGACGACAGGCCAGAACAATGTAAGGTTGCTAATGGTGGTCAGTGGTATTATTTACTGGTATTTATAGTTTCCCAGCTGGTTATGGGTGTCGGCAATTCACCATTTTACTCGCTGTTGTCACCATATCTTGATGAAATAGCTGATCCGAGGAATATCTCTACATACTTGGGAATATTTTACGTATTCAACTTCACAGCCCCTGGCATTGGTTACCTTATCGGTGGTAAACTACTCGGCATCTATGTCGATATAGTTCAGGTCAGTATAGTAAAGTACGAGGCTGGAATATCTTGATTGAAGTCAACGGCGTACATATCAATGAAAAATACATCTTCGAAATTGCATGTTTCGCCAAGCCCCAAGACTGATTTCCATTAGGCGCAATATTCCGCTCGAATATACGCCTGTTTGATAGGTTAGTAATTCGGGCTTGGATGACCAGTTGAAAAAAATGTCAGAAAACAAAAGAAAATAGTCAGAGCGCAACGTCCTTTCAAAACCCGGAACGTACCTATATTCGATCGAAAAATTCGGCCTAGTGCAAAACCACTTTTAGTGTCCCCGCGTGACTGATGGTTGATAGCATAGAAGCCACGTAGGTTTTTGTGTACATGGTAATACAATTATTTTTGACTTTGTTTGTATAATTTCCAGTGAAGGTCTTTTCCGTGACTTTTTTACAGCCTGCAGGTCAGAAATTGACCCCGAGGAATCCGGCATGGATTGGGGCGTGGTGGATTGGATTCTTGGTCTTTGGTTCAGCTATACTGCTGTCATCCATCTTCCTTCTTGGTTTCCCCGATCCAAAACGGATGCCGCTTGTCAGAGAAAGACGTCAAGAACATATCCGCAAAGGGCATTTAAAACAAGCCCAAAACACGAAGAAACAAAACCTTAGAGAATTCGTTCCACAGTTGAAAGATCTGTTTAAGAACAAGACATTTCTCTTCAGCACTCTAGCAATAACAATAGCCTCGTTGTTTACTGTGTCTCTCTTTGTGTTCTTCTCGAAGATTCTCCGCGAGAAATTTGGCATGGATCCCGAAAGCACTGGTTATGCTATGTCAGCGTTAAGTATCATCAGTGTATTAGGTAGGATATTAATGATTTCCACGCAGCAAAGTGTGAAAATAACTTGAAAAAAAAAATTAATTGTTCTTTTCCTAGTGGGTAACTTCTTTGGTTCCTTGTTAACGCGATTATTTTCACTAAGACAGATGTGTAAAAAAGCTGCGTTGATGTGTTCTATAATCTACTTAATAACTGCTGTTAGTCCACTCATATTCTTGATTCCTGGATGCGAGAACACCAATTTGGCAGGTGTCAGTATATCTTACAACAAGTAGGCCAACTTCGATGTCTTTTTTTTCAACATTACTAAATCCTCTCAATGTAGAAAACGTTTTTTCAAAGTTATTGAGCGGATCAAGGAAAACGAAAGCTGCGAATATCGTACTTTCCTGAATCTCGTCTGCTATCAACTAATTGTTTGCATTCGTTTTCAGGGATGCAAATGCTCAACAACCGACACTTTCACCACAAATATTGTCAATGAAAGGCGATCATTGCAATACAGATTGTAAATGTTCGTTGAAAAAATTCACCCCAGTTTGTGGGTCCGATTCCAAGACGTACATCAGCCCTTGTCATGCTGGTTGTGAGGGAATGTTCCGAAATAAGGTGAGCAAAACAGTATGTCAAGCGACAGAACCTGGGGGATTCCTTGCACTGAGTGGAAAAGGTTTAACTCACGTTTACCTAGCCCGGCCATATCTTCCTAAATATCTGGTCTCATACTACCTAGACATTCACAAGATGTTCATGCATTAAGCAAGATGGTAATTCCACAGAAGCGACAGCAACTATTGGATATTGCAATCGTAATTGTAGAAATTCTACTATTTTCTTGGTTGTTTGTGGCGCAATTTTGTTGATACGGTTTGCAGGAGCAGTGCCTCAGAAATTAGTAACGCTAAGGTGGGTGTTCACTACAGTACAATTCGGGAAGATTTAAAATAACCACCTATATATATTTTACTGTCTTGCACGTATATCTTACATACCTGTGTGTGCGTATCACGCGCTTTGTCGATATAAGTTGGCTTTTAACATTGTATAGATGTGTTCCGGACGATAAAAGGGCTTTTGCATCTGGTATCCAATATTTCATGTTGAAAGTGTTTGGTTTATTGCCTGGTCCAGTAATCTTCGGCCATTTAGTTGACATATCATGTAGGTTATGGCAACAGCTATGTTCTAAGAAAGGACGGTGTTTCGACTACGACATTAATGCTTTAAGTCGTAATGTCTGCATATACGGTATCTGTATAATATGTGAGTATCTGTGCTACGCCTTTATTCTTTTATTTTACTTGCTTTTTCTCTGACACATTTTAATGTTCTCTATTTTCAGCGTTTTCCGCAGTCCTTTATTTCCTTGCTTGGTATTTCTGTTCCACTGAAGCACAACCGACTTCAGAAGTGGTTTCACCAACAAATAACATCGACATTGATGATGATATCAAAGCAGAGAAAACCACTGCATTTTGAACAATTGTAATTATACATTTTATCACCTGAGGCATTCAACTGAGCAACAATTTGCAATGTAAACTGTGATTTATGTACATATTGAGAACGCATAGCATGTAATTATGCAAGCATCGTGGATATTTTTTAATCAACCATATATAAAAGTACACATGGTCAATTAACATACTTATATTGTTATCAATTTTAAATCAATGTTTATGGAAGAATACGTTATGGTATTATTTCTAAAAAAAAATGAATGAATCCATGTATATATCTAGCCCAATTTCTTTTCTAAATAAAGTTTCATGTTCAGCAGTATATATGACATAGCTACAAAAAACGTTACCAACCAGTTATGTGTTGTTGTTGAATGTTTCTAAGGAATGCCCTCTGTTTGTCACAGCTTTACCGCAACCCTCGGGTAAGTCTGCATCTGGTTGGTACCAGAACCAAGAAAGGAAATAGAAAATCAACGAAACGCCTGAAAATAGTTCAAAAACAATCTTAATTTTCTCCGTGCCACGCCCTTTTCACCTCATCACGAGGCTCACTTCAGGCTTTGCTCGCTTGTTTCTTGCCTGCTTGCTGGTTTGCCTGCTTGCTGGTTTGCTTTATAGCCTGCTTGCTTGCTTGCTGGTTTGCTTTCTAGCCTGCTTTCTTGCTTGCTAATTTGCTTTCTAGCCTGCTTGATGGTTCGCTTCCAACCAGTTTGCTTGCTGGTTTGCCTTTTAGCCAGCTCGCTTGTATGTAGTTATGGCTGACTTGCTAACGCACCTGTGATAGCAATACCCATGATTGAAATGACCACACTGACATTGTAATTATCATAGACAAAACAACGACCTTTCTTGCCACAGATATTTTGCCAAAGTGAACAGGATGAATCAATTGCATGTCCCATCAATATGGGACCTGGTAAAAAGCCCAATGCTTTTGTGAAGATATATTGAACTCCGTTAGCAAAAGCGCGTTTGTTGTCAGGTACACATCTGAGAAAAATTTGATCAGTATTTCAGTCATAAATAGACCTTATTCCAGTGACGTAATTTATACCTCAACGTCACAGTTTTCTCAGGAACAACGTTAATAAATTGTATAACTTGCACCAAAGCAAATACTGACGCGAACCACAAGAAGTTCTTACAATCCCGATCACAGTATCCAAGTTTTGCTGATCCGCCTTTTGAAAGAGGTTGTTGTGGAGATGAGATACAAGAACAATTACGGAATGTCTTGAAAAGAAAATGTAACGTGCCTCAGGTTAATGTATTCCTGTCGACGCAACACAGCTGAGCTCAACGCAACAGAGCCAGTGAGTCAACCATAAGCGCAAATTCTATATATTACCAACCTTATCAGGCAGCCTTGCAGTGCACCCAGCATGACAAGCATCGAAGTATGTTTTGTTATCGGATCCACAAACTGGAAAAAACCTAACGACTGGACAACGGCATTTCATATTACATGACTTCATCAATGGTGTCTTTGGTATGTTGTGGAATGGTGGCAACAAAGAACCACTTAAAATATAAACAACGTTAATATCACGAGTTTTGTGAGATTATAACGATTTACACGTACGATTGGTTGTGCTGGGACGTCAGGCCAGCTAAAACTATATTCTTGCAACCAGGAATCATGAAAGAAACCGGTCCTATACTTCCAATTGCACGGAATATGAAGATGACCAACGCGGATTTCTTGCAAACATCACGCAAAGGAAAACGTTTTATTATGAATAGACCAATAGTCGTACCAACTAGGAAGGATTGCAAATAAATATAGTTAAGTTATAGCTAGGATTAGAGAAAATGCGATTTAATAATTGAGCAACTCACTCAACATAAATGGTGTGGTGATGGCAGCTAAAGCATAGCCCGTGTTTTCAGGTGTTATACCAAACTTTAACTGCAATATCTTAGGTACAAATGGCACAATTGAACCCAGATATAGACTTGTACATGTTGCACCAAACGTGTTGAAAATAAACGTCGGATTTGCAAGCAGACTTTTTAACTCTGGTAAGATAGTCTTTAATCTTGGTTGACGAATACTGTTCGGTTTGCGCAAATCACCCTGTCTAATATGTTCGTCGCGCCTTTGCCTTGCTCCCGGTAACTCCCGAGGAAAACCCAGGATAATGACTGACCATATTATAGACGAAATACCGAAGATCAGGAAACCTAACCACCAGGCTCCAATCCAACGAGGATCACGTATATTTAGGTTCAGATTCTTTGGCTGCAAAAGACAACGGTGCGTTTCCGAGATAACTGACAGTCTATCTATGATAACTAATATAGTGGATTCATTATTTCACATATTTCTCTTATTCGTATGTCGTTATCTTTATATCTAGCGAGATAAGCAACAGATATAGCATATTATCAATTGCTTGTAAGTGTTATTGTCACTGTTATATTTTACCTGTTTCAAATCAACGTATATAGTGAGGAACTTCGCTCCAATCACTAAACCAATCGCAGGCGCTAGGAAGGTTGCAGCAATCGACAATCCCAGATAGACAGGTAACATTTTCGGGTGAACATTGTCATCAAGATATGGCGGTGCCAAGGAGTAAAAGGGAGCGACTCCCGCTCCGATGATTAATTGACCAAGAAATAGTATCACGACGTAATACCAGTCGCTATCAGTCTGGCTGGTACAGCGAGATGGTGGTGTAGGTGAACCAACTTGAGGTAGTGTGGTGTTTGTGTTGAAAGTACGACAGATACCAGCTTGAGGACCACCACTTCCTGGTACATATGACGTAGTGATGAAGTGAGGAAAAGCATACAAAAGACTTCCGCAACCTTGATAAAAAACAAAGATAGCCGATGGCTTGAAGTTTACAGAAAACCATCTAGTTGCGTGGCGGCGATAATTATTATAATTAATACCTAACAATAATCCTCCACCACCAACCCACTTCATCTTGTTACCATAGTCCGCGTAATAACTAATAAAGAGCACAAACACCAGTGCACTGATGTCATTTGCTGCTGCAATCAAACCCATCTCTTTTGCTGTTATACTGAAGCGTTTCTCAATACTTGTCAATGTTATATTTGTCAAGCCAAGTACTATAGTGGCTATAGTTAATGAAGAAAGGTTATATAATTACATTAGTCAAATTGCAAAAAAATAACACCATAAATATGCAATAATGATTGAATTGCGCTGCGTTTATTGCGTATTTTAAGCAGAAATGAAGCCAATACCTTGAAGTATTGTGTATATGATTATAACAAAGAGAAACGACCTCGGGCCATTTAAAAACTGTAGACATTGCGGACGAAATCTTCCCCAACCAAACTTCAATTTCACTTCTGCTGAAAGTAAATCTAAATTTGACGCCGAGGTTTCTCTTCTTTCTTCTCCAGAATTATTGTCATCCATTTCTGCGCGATGTTTCCAGACAGTGTGCGCGTCAGTTGTGACTGAAGGTAAGTCTATAGGTTTTTTTTTCAGTCAGATAACTTCAAACAATGACACAGCTTGGTTGGTTATCTTCAAAACAATACACAATTGAATGAAGGACACATGGTTGTTGAATCAAATCAATAGTTGACTATTCATTTTTTGATTATTCATTGATTTTGAAAATGCGCACATTTTGTGAAAAAAAATCAAGAAATAAATCAAGTTAAATGATAACTACTGTTTGAAATGCGCCAAGGGCTATGTTAACTTTCACATAGAGACACATCATTACATGAACGACGGCGTTTAGCAGCTCCACAATACGATACAAATCTCTCAGAAATCGTAACAGTTGCGGTTTGATAAATGAATGATATTTGATTGATGTGGTGATTAAATACGAAAGTCATATAGCTATCGACCTTTCTTTGTCGCTCTTTATTTTGACGATTGCTGTTATTATGTCTGTATAATAACTTGATATAATGTTGTAAATTAAAAAATATTCATAATAAGAACTCCATAGTTGCGTGTATAGGGTTGTTCGTTGACATTTGCGGTCAAATCCAGTGATATAAGCGGTTTGAAACCAGTGAGGTTTATTGATACACATCCCCAAGTGATTATATAACTACGTTGAGATTACATCAGCTATATACGAAGGTTTATTCAGTTGAAACTTAAACATAGTTATGTGTGAGTATAAGATGTGTTCACCATACTGCCTTTTTGCATATCAGTTGGGCGTGGTACTTCAGAAATGGTAGGATCAGTATCGACTTGTGGGTTGACGTCATAAGATGACACATAGGCACCATTGGTGTGGCATTCCTCACGTGGTTTAACATTGAGCTCGACTTGAATGACGTCTTCATCACTTGTTTTGCAGAAGAACCATGATAGGAAGAAGAAACAGAATGACAAAGCTGAAACATGAAAGATTTCGGGGTTTGTATCTGTTTAATTTCAGTTTCCACTTTCCTATATCAAGATTTATTTCGCCTACCTGCTAAGCACATGCCAAAAATGAAGGTTGTTAAGCTTAATTCATCGATATCGTAAATAAAACAACGTCCTCTTTCACCGCACGTGTCCTGCCATAATTTGCATGACGTGTCAACCAAGTCGCCAAATATAATGGGCCCTGGTAGTAACCCCAGTGCTTTATTGATGATATATTGAACACCAGTGGCAAATGCTCGCTTATTGTCCGGTACGCATCTGAATAGGAAACGTAGATTAACTATATAAGGCTCAAAAGTTAAATGTAAACTTGAAAGGAAGGCACAGAAATAAAGGGACATATTACCTTAACAACACAGTTTTCTCAGGTACCATTTTGGCAAATTGCGTGAGCAACGTGAAACCGATGACAACACCGAAAAAGATGAGATTTTTACAATCACGGTCACATTCTCCAGATTTGGCCATGCCAAGTGAACTTCTTGAACTGTTGCTCGGTTGGACACACGTACAATTGAAGAAAGTCTACAATAAAGACGCTCATAAGAGACCAAGGTGATGGTATCAACCATCAACCATAATTACTACCTGGTCAGGAGGGAATGGCGGGAAGGACGACGAACAACCTGCATGACATGCATCAAAATATGTCCTACCATCGGAGCCACAAACCGGAGCAAATCTACTTTGAGAACAAGGACATCCAGTGTTACACGTATCTTTGAAAGATACAGAAGAATTGGATCTGTTAGAAAATAGAATGGTACGCTGATATCAAGATATAATTCAACCAATATTTCAACACCACTTATACATAGCGATACATTTTGCAATTACTAACATTTTGCTCGAGGATTGAAAATCCAATCCGGCCAGCTCAATATTTTTGCATCCGGGAACCATGAAACATGGTGGTAAAAAGAAACCAAGTAGGGTTAGGACAACGATCATCAGAGCTGATTTCTTACAAGCATCTTTTAATGAAAAACGTTTGACTGTGAAGGAACCAATTATTATTCCAACTGCAAAAGAAAGTGAAAATATTGCTTCCGTTCACCTCCATTCAATGCAACTCAGCTCAGCACAGTCCGATGCAGCTCAACACAGCTCAACTTAGCAAAGCTCAATGCAGCCCAGTTCGGCTCTATGTAAGACAACATAGCTCAATGCAGCT
>FXAL01077228.1:0-15287 GCA_900177555.1 Renilla reniformis
CTACAAGAATGTTCAAGCTGTTTGATCAAGTTCCTGCCATCGATATAGAATGTGATGAAGGATTACGTCCTGTAAGTGCATCGTATTGAAGAAACTATTGGGAAAAGTTGAACTTTTACCTTTTTTAATATTAAAAACACGTTAGAATTCTCCCAGGGACGTAATTCCGGACAGATTTCCAGTACTTGGGCGTACATTTTAAAACGTCGTGGAAACGTCGAAAAAATGCGGCCAATTGGAAAATTTGTTTTGAATTGTGCTTCTTGTGAGTAGATTCGAACCAAAGAATATTTAGGATGTTTCATTTGGTAATTGGTGTCATTGGCTCCACCGGATATGTGTTAATAATTTTACTTTTCGGTGTGAAAATGCGACCAGACCTGACCAAAACAATAACAATTTGAACAAAAACTACTGTAAAGAAGAGAATGAATACAGAATATGAAATCAGTTGTTTCGCAATGATAGAACTAATAAATTTGCAATTGTTCTCTGTGTTGATCAGGACAAAGTGGACGGCGAGATCGAGTTCAAGAAAGTTGTATTTAGATACCCCTTCCGTCGCGATGTCAAAGTTTTGAGGGAATTCGATTTGGTTGTTGAACCTGGAAACACGGTTGCTTTGGTTGGTTCTAGTGGCTGTGGAAAAAGTACTACCGTTTCTTTGATTCCACGGTTTTACGATGTGGAGTCTGGAAGTGTGGTAAGATGTTCGGGCGCTATAGAAGCGAAATAAGAATGCTCAGTCGTGAAACGCAAAATAAAAAAAATGTTTCACGGTAACTTTAAACAAATAGCTACTAACTTCGATATCTCATACAAATAGAATCTGCCGTGCCGATAATACGCGCGCGTTTTTCTGCAAGAGACATCATGAGCTTCACTTTTTTACTATAATATTGATAATAACGCCTTTTGACTACCAATCCGGAACGTCGGACCGTATCTGTTTCACTCATATGTAACCCGCGACGCTCTTACTTGTTCAAGCTAACAGGACAATAGATGATTATAAACTCAAGTTGTTGATTGCCAGAAATTCTGTAGGCGCACCTGGACAAGATTGCTGCTCATCTGTGATCTTTTATAGATGATTGATGGGAAAGATGTGAAATCACTCAGTGTCTCTTGGCTTCGAAGACAGATTGGAATAGTATCACAAGAACCCATACTTTTCAATTTGTCGATCGGTGAAAACATCGCTTATGGCAATTTGGATGGCAAGGTTACACAGGAAGAAATAGAAACCGCAGCGAAAGCTGCGAACATTCATGATTTCATTTCATCATTACCCGAGGTAACTGATTCTTCATAATTTGTATTTACCAATTAAAAACCGAATAGATTGCAGTAGCGTGGCAGAAAGAATAGCGAAGAATAGCGAACCTTAATTTAGCTCAACCCAACGCACTGGAATAGATTTAATTGAGACAAACTTACTCCTCACGACTCGATCTTTTTGCGAGCCAGTAATAGTGAATTCAAAGTATTCGTCGCCAAAAACACTGATCGTGAATCATCATTATAGGGTTATGATACAATTGCTGGTGATAAAGGGACTCTGATTTCCGGTGGTCAAAAGCAGAGAATCGCTATTGCTCGTGCTCTGTTACGTAATCCCAGGATACTGCTTCTTGACGAAGCTACTTCAGCGTTGGACACAGAAAGTGAAAAGGTTATTATTTCAAGCATTTGTAACTAGTTTCGCTTACTGTATATAGCAATAATCTGATAAACTCTGATGGAGTGTGACAAAGGTCTCCATTGCCTTTTGCTTTCATCCTTATCATAGTTACATATTTCATAACATCTGTTTGCTTTTTAGGTTGTCCAGGAAGCTCTTGATAAGGCTAGTGTTGGTCGTACAACATTAATTATTGCTCATAGATTATCCACTGTTCAAAAAGCAGATAAGATAGCAGTTATCAAACACGGTCATGTTGTAGAGCAAGGCACGCACCAACAATTAATGGAGATGAGAGGAAACTATTATCGCTTGCAACAAAAAGTTGAAAAATGAAATTTAGCTAAACTTTTTATATATAGGTATATCAATATTTGTGTATATTTATATAGCTATATGAATAGTTTGTGTTCTATCATTCACATATCTTTATGTTTCAATATGTTTTAATCAAATATATATTATACCAGGCCGAACGAAGTCTCTGAGATCTTCTTTTGGTGAACATGACTAAAACTGAATGTCACGAAAACTGGGTACGAATTAACCAACATATCCTGGTTCTTTCTAATATGCGAAACTATTGTTTTGGCCGAGAGTCCTTTTATAAGCAGTTTTCAAAAGGTAATTCGTGTTTCAGTTCTACAAGGAGGGAAATAATGGCCAACTGGTTAGCACTACTATGCATAGCATCCATTTTCAAACTACTTGACCAAAGTAGGTATGGTCCGTTATACCTTTTATATGGTCCGTTATACATTTTTCGTGCATTGCACATCCGGATTTGATATAATATTTTAATATAATTAACATCATTGATGAACTGTGGCTGTGTTTGGGGTATCATGTTATCAAGTGCGGGTCAAAATTTCAAAAATGCGAACCGTATTCCACACAGTAAACAAACAACAATAGGTAAATGGCTACTAAAAAAGACTATACGCGTGTACCATCATCACAAGGCAAGGATCATGATCAAGTCCATAGCGACGATGAAGAAAAAAGGTAAGTAGTGGATATCGATGTATATTTAAGTAATGAGTTTTTCACGTCGAGTGGAAATTCCAGACTTCTCTTGCCATTCCCATTATAATGCAATGAGTGTCAAAGAGTATTTAACTTCCTGGTGTTTCATGATTGTTTTCTGGTCATCGTTACGGTTAAAGTAAATACATGTTAACAGTGTTAACAAAAATACGTTCTGCTCACTTTTGATAGTAGAATGAACTGCGATATTTTAACTACGATAGCAACATGAGTATATTACTTATATCTAATATACATTAATCTTATATTCACGGAATAAGAATAAATGTCACAAAAACTCCACATCTTTCGTTTTTTTGTGACCACTCTTATCGTCTTCTATACACGGTGACTGAGAGGATGTTTGATGCTCGACAATGGTTCGAAGAGAAGGATTTTATTTAGATGACGAAGGTATTTACGCTTCAGCACAACGATGGGCGTTGCATGGGCAGAATATAATTCATAATTCATGCAAACATGAATACAATAATATTCTGTACACAAACAAGCGAAGAAGAAACGTGCAAAACAAGCCACAAAAATTGTAAATGAGGCTGGAAGAGATTTTTAGGTCGTATTGTGTGACTAAAAATGTGATGCAGAAGCTCATTCACTGTACCGAAATATTAAACTTTTCTCAACATCGTTAGAACGTTGCAATTTCCAAGCATATTACAGATTTTAGTACACCAATGACGGCATCCATCTCCCATAAGCTTTGTCTCATTCATAAAATGTTTGCCGCGATCCTAATCCAGAGTGATCAATTTGTCTTGTGAAATACTTTTCCAGTGCTCCTAACACTTTTCCAGTGGTAATTAATTGACTTCTCGGGCGACTTCTAAGAAGAATCTTGTTCCCAGCATTTTTGTTGCCTGGTGTAAGAAAGCATTATGCAAGATCCGATCATTTGATTGGTTTGATACATTGTATCGGCCCTAATTTAACACGTTGCAATAGTGACATATGACTGCAATAGCAAACGCATTTCATTTGTATAATCATTTTTTGAACTGTAGTACCAGGATGCAACAACGAAGCCGCGACTAAGTTGACTCCTATCAATACATATCCTTTGTCAATAGTATATCATAATACTATAGTCAATATTAGAATCAATATTCAGAGGCGAATTCAGCCGAAAATCTGACCGTGGCTCATGGGTGCAACTTATGCACGTGGCTTGAAAAGGCATTTTCCGAGCGTAACAAGTTAATTATACGTGTCAACATTTTCTGCAGTATTGTGAATTATCATTCTCTTCATATCTATTCTCCAATCTGATTGGTCAATTTACCTGCAATGAATGCGTACAAATAACTCTGTTCAGCACGTGCATTCGCAATTCGTGTTCAGCACGCGCATTTGTTAAAAACATGACTCAGCAGCAACCAGTGAACTCTAAGAGACCCGGAACAAAAACTCAATGTATATTGCCTATGGTTGGTTGAAGCCAAACTGAAACATGAATTAAAGATAAATCAACTCTTATTCACTTTATTATATAACCTCATAGTAAAAGCAATTGTCATATTTGTTTCAAGTAAATTGAATTTCGATTTTGTTGTAAATTTTATCTATGTTTTTTATTTTGTTAACGCTCGGAGTTTTAAAGAGGACTGGGGCGAGAAAATATTACTCTTCATTCTTCAAAACATTGTTTCTGTACAAATCTACGCTAAAAACAAGCATTTTTACTAACTCGCGTAAAAGAGACCAAACCTGTTTTTTTTTCAATAGTACTTTCAATAACAAAATTTCCAGGGTGTCATTTTTACATTAGAAATACAACATAATTTTGTTGGTGCCGACAAAAACTCATGCCGAATGAATCAGAAACATTTGGCACTTCAAAACAAAGACTTTTTGGGTAGTGTATTTTCATGCCTTGACGTGCAATTCGAGGTCTCTAAAGGATGATTTCCATTTCATTCGTATCGTCGCGAAACGTAGCGTATTTCATTGAATTGTGAGCTCTGAAGCAGAACTAATGATTATGAAACAAAGGTATATGCTACGTTTCGCTACGATACGAACAAAATGGAAACCAGCCCTCAGAGATCACTGGCTGCACTAAACGTTCGTAAACAATGGCTTCTCGGTTTGTCGAGTTTTTTAAAACGGTTCACTGTCAACAAGTTGTTGTTCAATTTGTGAATTGATAAAACTATTATTATAGTTCTGAAAACATATACTATTCGATAAAACTATTATTTGTTTTAACAGCTCGTGATTATTACAATGGAGGCATGCCACGGTGTTTCTCAGAGTTGAGGCTTAAGCAGAAATTATTATCTGATGTGATATAATACTATTATCAGATCGTCCATTGAAATATCGAATTCCTATAGCGCGGAAATTTCAAAAATCCTATTTGTGTTATTGTATGTTATAATATTTAATTTCTTAAATTGGTGTGAACTGCGATGTGACGTCTTATAATACAACCAAATGTAAATATGACATAAACGCTGAAAAAATGCGCAGAACGGACTTGGTTTAACGATAAATGATCATATGGTCAGATTTGAAAAAAACGACTGTTGCAACAGCTGTTGTCTACGTATAGTACTATAGTACTGAAGTGGGCACTTCTCGACAAATAAAAATTAAAACAAAATTATCATGCAAGAGAGAGGTCAAACGTCTGGGAATGATTCATAGTAAGTTTGAATAATTAAAATGATATATTCAGTAATTGAAATCAGATGAAATTAAATGTTCGAAACTTTACAGCAGTAATTTGTGGCAGAAGAATATTCACAAATTCTCAGTTAAACGTTGTTGCCCGTATTGGTGTGATTGTACAATGTGAAAACTTAGTTGTCCAACATTCGATTGTTGCATGTTCAACATTGCGGGATTGACATTACATGCTGGTCTGCGTCCGACATTTTTGTTGGGAAGCATGCTGGGAAGAGTGTGATGAGAGTTTTGAAATGAGCTGCACAGTAACCAATTCCATTCGATTCCATCCATCTTGTGTAATACAACATCAGTCAATTGTTTGGTCTTGAAATTACGATTTTGAATAAATTTTAAATCGTTTTGATAGACTGTCATTCACAATTCACCAATTTTACATAATTTACGAAGTTTACCAATCTAGCGTTGAGGCAAAAAACTTTTTCTATTTCCGTCACATGGCTCACACTATTTTATCATATAAGTACATCGCGAATATTGGCTTGCATTTCCCCATCATTTTCACAGTTTTGTTAATGAAAGGTTATTTCAAAAATTTAAGAGGTATACTGCAGGGTGCTGAAAATGACATTCGCAGATGATGTTGATTTCAAGGATTAAATATGTATTATAAACTGAGTTACGCACAAACACGTTTGTTTCTCATACGAGGTCGTTTCAAAAATGCCGGAAATCAATGAAGTATGCGTTTCTTCGGGGTAAGTAGCTAAAGTGTTCGTTTTTGCTTATACTCTAGAATACTAACTATACGCTGAGTAGGCCAAAAGACTATGCTGTCGATCACAATTCAAAAGTGGGCGAATAATGAACTACATTCCTCATAAATTGACAGTGCACCTTTCACTTTTTAAATGCTAAACTAAATCATGCCTCAAGTTTAGATCTCAGCGTAATTTGCAGCAAAAAGGTGTATCTTCAATCTTAGTTGTGGCCAACTAAAATTAGAAAAAAATCGTATTATGGACAAGATATATACTGCAACATACTTTTTAATATATCTCGCAATAAATGATTGAATTAATACAAATTATCACGTATACCTCGAATACAGTAGCCTAAAGTTTTGGCACAACACCGATAAACATTGTTCATAAAACATGCTGCAGTCTTGTTTTAAATCATTGATTCACCATAAATGTGTGATAGATTTTCGTTGAAGGTTTACATTACATGGTACCCATTAATTGATGGCTTGAGTGTTTGTAGAAATTTTACCTAAATTGAACAAGGTTGAAAGCTTCCGATGCATGTCACACATTTTTCTTTCCAACACCGCCTCCCTGGCAACTGTAGGCGCTGCCTGACGTGCTTTTGCAACTTTGTCGAGTGGCAAATTGTTGCAACTCAGTTAATCAATTTATAATTTGGGTTCTACGTATTCTAAAGACGCGAACGAGTTCGACACATCGCATTCCACTCACTGAGACCTGGCAAGTGGCAACCTGCCAAGTTCATAGCATATGATATAGTAACATATGATATATTAATTATTTTTTCCATGAATTAGTAAATTGTTTAAGCAAAATAACAAATTAGAACTTAATTGTAAACATATCGCGAGTGTGTGAGATACTGCAGTCAGCAAAATGATGTTGATCGTGTTTATGTGATGACAGGGAATAATAATCATGAATAATGAGGTGACAGTCTCACCGAAACCATTCATTAAATACCAGCTTCGCAACAGTCGGTTTGTCAACGAGCTATAAGGGACTTTACAGAAAATTTTAATAAGTGATAATTGGATATCATTTGTATGTCCTCCTTTACAAGGTTCACATCTACATAAGACATTTCTCGCAAGAAAAGTCGAATGAATATAAAATTGAGTGGCATTTTCCAATTGCAAGTCGCACTTAATTTGAAGGCATATCGTTTTTGTCGGATTTTCTGTTTCGTTTTTTTTTCATTTCACTTGCCAGCAAAGTTGTCTCTTTTTTTGAATGCGACAAATTTTGAGCGAGGTCGAAAATATGGTATATATATTCTTTCATAAATGTGTACCCTATTCATATCAAATTATTGAGGAGTGCGCTTAGGCGAGGATGCGGCGAGGCTCATTGTGGGACTGGGTGTGCGGCGATATAATATAGATTGATTGGAACTAAGTAATCACAAACTGAATTGACGAAATTTCGCTTGATTTCCTTGAATGAAGGAAAAAGTTGTTGAGAAGGAATTGAAGGATGAAAAGTTGTTGATTTGAAAAATTCTTGTTCAGATCTGGTGATATTCCCCACGCGGAAGAGGAAGTTGACATAAAGAAGATCGACGCTGAAAAACTTCCATCTGCGCCATTTGGGAAATTAGTCAGTATAATATAATATGTAATAGTATATACTTCTACATCAAGGTTTGCAAGAACAATGTTGTGTTCGTACTTGAACACCAACCAAGCATAATGGCAACACTTGCTGAACCACGCGGACTCACTGAATATTTAAAACACTACTTTAAATGCAAGAGAGATTTTTTTAAGAAGTTTACGTCACGCCTATTTCTCGCTGACCTTTTTGGGAGAAATTTTTACTCCATTCATTCAATTGAGTCTTCTTTTGTAATAAATGTCTCTTAAGTCAGAATGTTTTGTATGATGGTATTATACTTGGAATTTGGCGTTAATATAATTGAAAGGGTCATTGTTTAGGCAAAACCAATAACACAGCACACAAAACACTCCAGTTTTATGCTTATCAACATATATATCAACATGAATACAAAAAACAAATCACTGAGACTTTTTTTGAAAAGTACTTTCTTCATTACCTAAAGTAAAACTACAAGCCTTGTGTCCTTCTGCTCTTCCTGTTTTTTTTCCCGCTGAATTTAGACATTCTGTGCCACCAGCCGAAAAAAACACTTTGGTAGTTGCGCCCCTAGTTATAGCTATACTACTTTCTCTAGTTTGGTGTTTCGTTCGTTTCTTATATAGTTTCGATATGCTGACGTATTTGATGTTATTTTAATGGTGCTTGGCACAATTGGAGCAATTATCCAAGGTTCTGTTCATCCAATCCAGTTCCTAATTTTTGGGAAGCTTTCAGACGCCTTCATTGGTTATGCTAGATGTCCCAAGTCAAACATTTCCTCCAATTGTACCTATGTTGATGTCGAGGCAGAGTTAACCCGCTTCTCATATTACTACATCATTATCGCCGTGTGCATTGCTGTCGCGATAGTTATACAGATGGTCACTTGGGGAGTGACTGCTGAAAGACAAGTGCATAAAATGCGCAAAGCATATTTCAAATCAATATTACGTCAAGATATGACGTGGTTCAATACATTTGACAGTGGCAAGCTTAGTACACGCTTGACAGAGTAAGTTATTTGCTCATGACCCAATGAAGTCTGTCATTGATTATTTAGGGTGAGATTATTCAGGTGTGGAAAGTTTTTTTTCATAAGTTTATTACACATCAAAATTGACGGAGTGGCGTCATATAAGACCGATTCATCGTGTCATTTTCTCTAAGCTTCGATGTTCAATAAATATATCAATATAATGTTATTTTTCTGCTGATTAAATATATCTCGGATTAAAATACCTATATATTTGTTAAATGAGTTTGTTGAAAGTTTAAAGCTGAGGCCAAGTCCGCTATGCACGTGATTATGATATTTTCCTTATTTGACACAGAAATAGGTCGTATCCTAGAATATTTGAAGCGTCCCATGTCGGTATTTTTTGCTAGATGACTACGTAACTTCAAGAATTTCAGCTTTAAAATGCACCGGAAACAGTTTTGACGCGTTCTACGTATATAAGTAAGCTAAAGTATAGCATATACATTTGCAATTTGCGGATCGGCAGTTCTATGATTGAACGTTAGGGGGCTATTTCATTGCTATGTTTTTTCAAAATTTTATACAGCGATCTTGGTAAAATAGCAGATGGCATGGGCTACAAATTTGCAATGATCGTCCAGTCGCTAGCAGCATTGATTTCCGGTTACACCCTTGGTTTTGTTCATGGATGGAAGCTCACACTTGTTATTATATCAGTATTCCCATTGGTGGTTATGATAGGCGGTTTTCTATCATCGGTAGGTTTTAGCACTTCTTAAGAGGTATTTACATGATACCGGATTGAAAGCTAACTCATTCCGGAATGACTCCAATCCAGATCTCATTCCGGATTGCAAATTTCATTCCGGAACGAATCCCATTCTGGTATCATGTAAACACCCCCTAGGTACAAAGCCTCCCTGGGAATAGTGCAATGTTGTGGAACAGGGGGACGAAGGCAGAATTTGAGTAAATGTTCACTTTCATTACCCATACTTCGTTGTTGATGATGTTCAGCAATGATACAGTTACAGTATTGGTAGTCATACGTAACGATCACAGCGAAGAATCTCTTTCCGAAATTTGCCTAATCGAGCAGTTATTTTGAGAGTTAGTATAGTCTATTCTGGGAAAGTTTACAACATGATATCGCTGCGATCGTTACGATTGTAGCTAGCTACGTTCTCTGAGATCTTTCTATCCTTTTGAGATGGTAGTTTAAGCACAATAATGATATTGATACTGTTTGTGGCTGTGACGTCAGCTATAATGCTACTAATACATGTAATGCAGAAACACTTTGTTCAACTGAAACAACTATTTACTTGGTCGAATCGGTTATTGATATCATAGATATATTATAACCTATTTAACGATTTTGAGCAATAAACATGGCAGCAGCAAGAAGGCAAACAACTTGGTTGAAATTCTACACTTTGTCGTCGAAGATGCAAAAAATTTACGGCAAACGCGACGTCAAGGACTGGTTAAGTGTTGGGGTTTGTGGTTTAAAAAAACGCAAGGTCTCTAAAGCCGGGATATACCGAATGGTTGAAGTATTTCAAAACTTAGTACATTACGTCGTTGAAAAAAAACAACAGTAGTAAAAACAACAGTATATAATGTGTAACGAATGCCACGATTCCAGTGTTGGCCACACACACGAGTTACAGGTTAAAATCGGTTACTACCTCTATGCTCCATATTATGTTATAGCTATCTTTCCTTATAAGCTGGGTCAGACATCCCTATATGGCTACATTCGTTCTATGTCGACTGATATTTCCCACAGGACTGAGAACTTTGAAGTTTATAAACCTCAAAATCAGAGAAATAACATATCCGGCGTTTGTTCTCGATCATCAAAAGCACAGTGAAACTAATATACTGACACCGATTATATAAATGATATTCTATATGGTTAAGTCGGGTAAAATAATAAGTTTGAAACTGTGGGGCAAATTGGGTGCAATAAAGAACAAAATAAGATCGTGTGAGCTAATTGAGGCTATCCCTATGTTTCAGTCTATAGTTCATGATATGTTGGCACATCAATGTTTTCACAAAAGCTTGTAAACATCAGATTAATATGAATTTAATATTTCATATCTCTGAGGACGGTTGTGAAATAGAATTGAAACACCAAACGTCCTCCAAGACTAGCATTGAGTCGTTACGAAAATATTTCGTTCACTTAAATTGGAAAACTCACTACCAATCCCAGTTTGCTTGATAACTCAATTGGTAGAGCGGCGTTCTAGAAACCCGAAGATGCGAGTTTAAATCCTGCTGGAGACAACGAAATTTTTCGTTGTTTTCAACACTGTCAGATTAATATGAATTAAACATTTCACATCCGTATGTAGTGTAAAAATTTAGTTTCATTCATTTACTTGTAGATAATGACATCGCTAGCATCTAAAGAAGTGGAAAGTTACGCGTCAGCTGGAAGTATAGCCCTTGAAGTTCTTTCCTCTGTTCGAACTGTTATTGTATTTGGTGGGGAAAAGAAAGAAACTGAAAGGTATTAATCCACTTCGCGATACATTTCTGGAAATGAAGTAATAAAATTAAGCCCTATTCTATAAAAAGGCTATTTGATCCTAAATCTTACTTCTTATAATCGTTTAAAAACTCAAAACACCCCACTCGTGTGGTAGCAACGTTATCATAATGATGTAGCTATGGTTTTCCGTTCATCGGGGGCAACGTGTTGCTTGTTAACCACGTTAGCGAACGCGTAAATTATTAAACACTATTTCTAATCACAACTAAAGAAAATACAGCACAGTGTCTTATAAGAAACAACATAATTGATAGTAATTAGTATTCTGTTTGTAAAAAATGTTGTCCTAGGTGTTATGACTGTGAAGATTAAAACACGAAAGTTTTTCATTTCTCAATTTTTCTGCGAACAAGGAAATATAACACGATATATTTTCTATTGAAGAATATGTTGTTCCACAAAAAAATGTTATTCTGACCTTTCAATTATATTTATGTCAACCGCCATTTGCTCGTCAACGCCCGGTGGGGATTCTTGTGTTAGTGAGATCGATCAGATTCATGAGGAATATGAGAGGTACTAGGGAAACAACTGAAACTATACTAACTAACTATCGCTGGAAAATACCGAACCTACGAAAATGTCACAATTTTGTTTGACAGTGATCCTGTTCACAGTCACGCTAAAGCAGAAAAAAAGCTCATTACTTCTATTGTTTGTGATTTGTTTTCCTAACTCAATTAATATACTAAATCATTGTGAAAATTAATGTGAAAATTAATAGAAACAGGCTTAACTGATGTAGAATATACAATATTGTACACCTAACATAAAATTGCTTATAAATATTAAATTCAATTACAGCTGTTTAAGTTCTACCACTTTGAATATAATATATTATATCTCCGCACACTTCAATTATCGACCGTGGTTTGTTGTGAAGACAGCTTATCAGCGTTTTTAAGTAGGCGTGATTATTGAAAAAAGATGAAATGAATTTAACATTTAATCTGAGATTCAGTCAAAAATCGATTTTCATCCGACGCAGGGGTGAAGGATAAGACACCTGCAGATGGTTATTTTTGTGCTGACGTAAATATTATTGGTTGTCACCTGATCAGCCTTATACGCATGTCATATAACTGGTGTTATAGCTATCACTTAGTTTGAAATATGGAAGGACGAAGGTAAGCAAGATTTATGATATTAGCAGTTATGTTTCAATGTCATAGGAAACCTATTTTTGTTTTTAGAATGCAATATTATTCAGGAACAAATTTTTTGTGGTCATACCCGCTAAACAATATGTCACCGCCAACGTTTGTTTCAACATCATTTGGTTATTTACCTGATATCTACTACAATCGGTTTCCTCCGGTTTGCAACTTGCAAAATGCATCATACTGGAATAATTGTCCACCATATACCCTACTTCCCGGGTTTCATTTCTTGCCACCATCTTCCGAGAGTCATTATGAAACAAAGAGAAGAAATGAAACTGAGATGATAGAAAGATCTTCCCGAAACAACGGTACTGAATCTAATCATCAAAAAACCTTGAAAACTCAGTACCACTGTCGATTTTGCAATAAACCTTTTGGTTGGCTTTCCCATTGGAAAGCTCACGAACGTGTTCATACCGGAGAAAGGCCGTTTGTATGTCACATATGCGGAAAAGCTTTCACGCGTTCAGATGGTTTGAAATGTCACCAAGTTACTCATCGAAGATCTCATCGTAGAATCACTGCAAACGCTACAGTCTCATCAGAATCCGTGCCAACAAAGCCCAACAACATGTCTCCTTGTCACACAGAAAAAAACAAAGTTGAAGAAGATTGTAAGGCGTCCAATAATAGTACTCAAACACGAGGTATGTAGGAATAAAGCCGGTAACACACTATCGCGTTGTCATTCCCAAACACGTGTTGATGGTGAAATTTGTTGGTGAAAGTAGAGCTGAGTGGGGCCGAGGAAAATCAGATCTAATTTTTTAGGGTTTTTTAGGGTTTTTAAAGTAGAAACGATTTCGCTGCAATTTCCAAGTCGTGAAATCAGAAAAAAGTAGCAAAGACAATGAAAAAAGACATTGTATTATACTTATTGTAATTGGTCCATTCATTCCCCACTATTCAAATCATGACAATCGATATATCCTAATAAGTTTCCATTGATGTAAACACGCAATCGGTGGTTTTCTGGGGCGGATCGGATTTGGACTGCATTATTCGGGATAGGAATTGCACTGGGTCTCTAAATTCACTATATTTCATGCTCTGACACTATGATAGTTTTTGGTGATGTATTTATAAATCTGAACGAGATTTTTCTGGAACTGATAAAACGTGTAAACGTCTGGTTCATTCCCATTTTGATTCCATCCGCTAACATTTGCAGCGACACAGCAAGCAATCGATGATGTGTTGTAAAATTTACATTTTATTTTCATTTTGCGAGCAATCAGTATTGACATTGTAAACTATATTTAGGTACAGAGGACTTCTTGTGAGTATTATGCGAGATATGTTAAAATACAGTATATGTTAAAGGAAGTGAAAAAGATTAGCTTGATTGAAATCAGAGCAAGTTTATCTTGACTATGTTATACATGAATCATATGAATATACTATCAAATCACCCTCTTGTTTCATAACTAGTTCTATTGAAATGATCCCGGTAGTAAAATAAAACGTAATTCCACTTGTGTTTGGAACTACTGTGATTTGTGAAGTTTTTTTATATTTTAACAGCTTAAACCCTTATCGTGGCATGTGCACGTGCACCTGCTGTTCATATCAATATTTTCCTGAATTAGATTGTCTATTGGGTAGACACAATTTCTACTGGCGTTTGCGTAATCATGTTTCTCCAGAATCTATTATGTTGGCACAATAGTTAATAGATTGGATGAATCCGACTATCACATTTGAACATTAAAGAATTGCACAAAACTCGATTTTGCAAGACGACAGCTCTATGACTATATGTTAGGATATTCTGATCATTTCGAAGTACTACTACATTTGATCAGTGTTTATGTTGATTTGTCCCATACGTCATAGCCTATTTAATAGCACTAAAAACTATATATGCTGTCATGATTAATCTTAAACTTTTTTTCGTAGAAAAGCTAACATGCGAAACACATAACGAGAAGTAGTGACCATGCTGATTTCCACCTGGAACGACCGGTTATTTCAGTACTTAAAGCTAACTGAAATACATATTATATATTGTATTCTGTGATTCTTGTCATAATAAATTGTAATGTCGATAATAAAGAAGTGGAAATGACAGCCATCTTTTTTAGTTCTTTGTTTTGCTTTTTCAAACCAATTTTCATATCTCTATAACATTTTTTCGAGAAGGCAACCAAATAGAAAAGGTCCAAATATTTTGTTGCTCAGCTTTCGAAGAACTGAAATGAAAGAAAGCCAAGCGATAAAGTAAAAAAATGTTTAACACACAAACTTATGCATGTATCTTTATCACGATGAAACGCTTAACCATTTAATCGGCATCTTCATATCTACCAACTTTTACCGACAGATAATTAAATTAAAATTTTAACGTGACGTGCTGAAAAACCTGATTTTATATATAATACGAAGACGAGGTTTTCCACTTAAACTACTAATATCAAACTACACCTCCACAATGGAAACAAACTTTAAACATTCTATATTTTACCTATATTTTTGCTCTTGGCGAATTCTGCAACGCGGCGTCTTTTAAGTTTGTTTGTATTGATTCCTATCTATTTCTTTCTTTCGTTTGTTTCCCTCGAGTCTTTTGAACATCAAAATTGAGAAGAAATGACGTCAGGTCAGAAAGCGCGATGTTTTCCTCTGTTTCATCACGTGAATGAGGATACTTTAATGTCATGTCCGATAACCACAATTGATGTTTCTAATATTTTCCTTACTGAACTCAGGACATACGTACTTTATGGGTATACATTTAATAGTTATCTTCAAATTTTGTGATAATAATTATGAATTATTGCAAAATCTGGGTATTAGAAATGAACTATTTGGAATATCGTTGTTTTTATCTGAATATGGAATTTGAAAAATA
>FXAL01079816.1:0-11734 GCA_900177555.1 Renilla reniformis
ATATATACCTAAGTGTGCATGTTCATAAAATTTTGTTGTTACAATGTCAATAATGAATATTTGTTTTTTTCGCTAGTATTTTCTGTGAAAAATCAGAAAATCAAAATCATGATCCAATCATGGAAAAAAATAGCATCTGTACCTGCTGATATCCGGACCAATATATATTTAATATATGGATTGCCAATAAACATACTTTATTCAAACTGTATATATTTAATGAAATCTGGAGCAATTGTGGGTTCTGATTTTCAAGACTATCAAGATATGAACCACTTGAAAATTGTTTATATTCATTGAATATCCTAATTCCTTGGCGTGACTTGGATATGCGTATTTGAAATAATGAGGCAATCATAGCTGAATGATCTGTTAATTATAAATGTCAAACATGTGCACCACACATCTAATTAATCTCTACCTTTCTAGAGCATTCAGCGGTATTTATTATGATAACATGAGGAATGGCCTATATCGCTGTGTTGTTTGTCATCAAGAACTTTTTTCATCTTCTATGAAATTTGATTCTGGTACTGGTTGGCCTTCTTTTTTTGACATTTTGAAAGCAGATGCGGTTAAAAAACTACAAGATACTTCTTTGGGAATGGAAAGAACTGAGATTGTATGCTCAAAGGTTGTTTTTTTTGTTCAACCCTATTTTATGTTTGCATATAAATATTGATGAAACATGAAATTTGATTTGGCAGCTAACAATACACTAATAGCTTGTTAAAACTAGTGCACTATCATTTGCAAAAGCAAACAATAAAGTTCAACACATTTCTGTCACTCCGCTGTGGATGAAACGGTAATACTAATGAAACTGCAATCCAATGAAAGCTCATTTCCGAGAATCAAGCTTTTGAAAACAATAGCATTAGTCAACTATTTCTACACATGCAAAAATCTCTTGGGCTGATAACAGGTGATGGTTCATCATGTCTTGTTGATATCAACTTGATATGTAAAAAAAGGCTTGTTCATTAGGTAAAACTAATTTGCATAATGCCTCGTGTAATGTCATTCTGTCAAGTTTCAAATAAATTCATGTAGGTGATGTTATTGTTAATCATCTCAAAATAACCCAATTATAAACAATAAAAACAAAATATGTATAATTTAGCTACATGGCTTCCTGGGCACTATAATATAATATCCATTACATAAGCATATGCATGTTCTGCTTACTATGAGCTAACGACAAAAAAATTGGTGATATGAAGAAAAGCGTGAAAAGGTTTGTTTTAACATTATTCCAATACCTGTTACAGTGTGGAGCTCATCTTGGTCATTTATTCAACGATGGTCCTCAGCCAACAGGGAAAAGATATTGCATGAATTCTGCGTCATTACACTTTGAAGAAAGCAAAGGTAAGTATTTTTGTTCGCGAGTAAATATGTTAATGAAATAAACTCGGTGTACTGGGAAGCCAACTAAACAAATTAAAACAAAGACAAAATAACTAACAATAGGGACTCATACCAGTGTTAAAAGCGGCTTAAAAGTATTCAACTATTTAACAATTGTTTATACCATCATGCAGCAGCCGTATGGTCTTCAACACCTTATACTGAATTTGTTGATGACGTCACAATTTTCCATTCAACAATTTTAGGTTGAATTCAATAATATATCATAAAAATAACTGTTGACCATTCTGTGCTGTCTTGTACATGTATTATAAGATTTATTCTGTGATGCACGCACTTTTTATTGTCGTTTTTCATGTGGGCCGAGTTGACCAACATGTGGGCCGAGTTGACCAACATGTGGGCCGAGTTGGTAGGTGGGCTGAGTTGACTATGAGCCATCTATTTCATGGAATCCCATGTACACTCACGCAATGCGTATGTAGGTGAAAAGGGAAGCTGTTTTTAGTTTACTAAAGACTGTTGAGCACTTTCAACTGACTCTAGCTATTAAAATATTGATTTTTTTTTATTTACAGACAAAAAACAAGAACTGTGAGAGTTGTTGGGTTAATTGGCGCTTTTATTCCGCATTCAGAACTTACGTGAAATATAATAAAGCCATGTAGTTATCTTACATATTTCTTAGCACTAGGGCGTGTTACCGTAATAAATATTCGCTAAAAAGAAAACAAGATACTTATTTATTTTATATTTAGAACAAGATTATTGCAATTTTTTGCTGCACTATTACGTTCAATTTGACCGAGTAATAGTTCACAGGAAACGATCCCTATATGGAGCGTATGAAAACATGTTTTCGATCACGAATGAACGTATAATTAAAACATATAATTTGCGAATCATCCTAATTAAATGATTGGTAAAAACTCAAAGTGGGGCAATCGATCATGGTAGAAAAATTGGAATGCGGAATGCGAAATCAAACCACGTGTTTTCCACAATGCCGGTGGGTGGAAAACAAGGAGATTTTATTTTAATTCAATATAACAATATTATACAATAAACAAATGTAAAACTTAATGGCAACTTCGAGTTCAAATATCATTATTTCACATTTGAGGTTACTTTCCGCCTTGTGACTGATTTTTAATTTCAAATTTAATTTTGAAGATTTTTTACAGTGAAATTAGTAAAATTCCGTTGCGCAACCAAAATACCCATTCAAAGATGGTATAAAGTTAAGTTGTCCGTTCCACCTATTTATATCTACCTTTCAGTACGTCTACAGAGCTATTGAATTGAATGCGCATATTCGATGTTACGAGCCTCTGATTGGGTGAACGTATACAAGTTTGTTCGTGGTTGTTCAGTAAAACATTGAACTGACGTTCAACTATGATATAATACTATCATTATGTCTCTCTGCCTGTTTCTCTGCCTATCTGCTTGTCTATGAATATAAAACACAGTTGTTCAAGTCTACGTTTATTCAACCTCAGTCACTAAGAATGCGTTATTTTTTTTTTCATCGCGGCTTCAAGTCTGAAAAGAAAGTTAAAACAATCAACACTTGCGTAGAAAAACATGAACGAGTTTGAATTCACTCCAAAGGCTTTTTGGGCACAAATATTGACGTGAAATGAAACCAACGTCATGAGTAAATTAATCATTTAAATTTAGACCTAATTGCATTTTGATGCTTTCCCGTCAATTTTATCTCCAAAATGAAGATGAAGGTTTCCACGACCTGATTAGATTGTGAATCATACATAATACAAATAATAAATGTTATCATTCGTGCAATGGTGAGAATATTTTCATGAGGTGAGAGATGGAATGTTCCAAGCAATGAGGCGATATCCAAATTAAATAAAAACCATATTAAACCATAGACCCGGTTGTTCAAAACCTCCATTGGCTAATCATGGATCAGTGAGAAATTTAGAAGGAAAATTCTAGGGAATGCCTTTTTGAAACTTCGTCGTTTAAGAAAATGATTATGTATTTGATGTGGTATTACCATGTCAAATTCTCATGAAAACTATCAGTTACAACACATTAAATAAGGCAGTTGTGGCAGATTATTGTTAACCCAGTATCAAAAATCAATCCAGTTTTATTCACTATGTTGTAATTTTTAGTTTTCATTTGAGTTTTCATCTGAATAAGGGAATCCGATTAAATTCGTGGTATAAAATACGAATTTGTGTCAATGTGAAGAATTTAATTGTATATTGAATTCGTAATAATTTAATACGACTTGCATGTGAATCACATCACAAAGAAGTTAATGCACGTTTATTGACAAGCATTATTGAATAAACGAAAGTAGTTCTACAGTAAAAGTAGTTGTTTTAGTAAGTTTGCTCAATAAGCTTCATTAATGCACGTGAATAATTTTCAAACTGGTCAATTTTAATCGGAAATTCATTCTCTCGGACAGAAGACGTTGAGCTATAAATTCATTATTACGTCTCAGCTTCTCCCCGGGATCTTACCTTCCTCGGGTATAATCGCTGTATGCGTTCAACATCATTCCTATGAAGTCGTACATGTGGTTTATATCCCCCATATGTGGGATACATAATAGCACCATAGACATTGGAATGGGATAAACCGAGCGCGTGACCTATTTCATGTACGGCAACCCACAGAAGATCTGTACCACGTCCATTTAGCCCCCAGTATTCATCCTCATCAAAGTGTACTCGACCATTTCTGGGAAAGAATGCATGAGCCAATACTCTTCCTCTGCCGTCGAACGGGTAATTATCACCGTGGTGACGTCTTCCGAACCTATGAATATAATATGTTGTCATGGTTGACGTCCCAGACTTTTGTTTTCTGATTGGAGGAAATTTCCTGTTTAATCTACTGCACAAATCCTGTATTTCATTCAAAATGCAAGGACTTCAAATTACCAAACGAACAGTAAGATGACGAATATGTCAAATATATAAATTTTTGCTGATACCTTGCTATCCCGTGGTCACAAGAACAGAGCACTTATGATTTCCCTTGGTGATAAGATTTGGAATTTATCTTGAAGAATAGGTTAACAGACTTACGCTATGTTGAAATCAGCCCGACCTCTGTATGATCGCGTGAATGTCAGTGGTATCGCTCTCCTCCAAATTCCAAATGCTCTTTCAATTGTTGATTCTATCTGAGATGACGACAGATCGGGACTGTAGTTGAGCAGGCGGTATGTGAGAACTTTTTTATACCACTTTGATACCCATGCGCGCGAAGTTTGAGAATCTGTATTTCCACAACGTGGTTTAGACATTTCCTTCTTGGTAGCGTCATCTAGTACACCAGTCACTGGCAAGTGGAAAAATCTTTGATATTTTTCAAGGGCTGCCTTGGTATCATGGTTACCAAAACGCGACACGGACAAATAACCAAATTTTTCGAGAAATTCCTGTTAAAAATATTCCAATTTTCTCAATCAGAAACCGGTTTGGTAATTTTTTAGATTGAGTTGAAGATCACGATCCTGTTGTAAAGATTGCAAAATGGGTAACCAAAGAAAGTTCATAGATATATCTGTATTTTTACTCAAGTATCTTGGACTTGGAGAAGCTGTGTATAATAATTCCACCGTCTAATTAACGTTCGGTATGAATCTGCCCTAAAAAATCTTGTGATGCCGAAGAACCGTTTATAATTTGTCGCTTTAGTTTATCAATTGTATACCGACTACAAGTTTCATTTTGTAATAAAATTATAATAAGATTTTCAACCGCAGTGAGGTGGATTCGACTCTTTGTAATACTAGTTCAGCATTAGAATTCCACCGAAAATAATTTCTTTATGAAATGAGAGTATCACAAAATTAAAAAGGTAGAAATATCTTTCACTTACTGCTGCTTTGGCATCATCTTCAGATGGTTTCCCTCTTGCGGACGAAACCACGAAAAATACGAACCAAATAAGATCAAAAATTATCTGTGTGTTCATTTTGATAATGAAATTGAGATATTGATCTTTCCGCCAGAAACGGTTCTATTTATACCCTTTTACGTTTTCATAAATTTAATTGAAAATAACTACCATTATCAAGGTTGAAGAAATGTTTTTTCAGTGATATTTACCAACTGTTAATGACATTTACCAAATATTCTGGAAAAAATGCTTCGTTTCACAATAGCCAGTCACTTAATATGGATACAGTTTTCCACACACAGAGCAAAGACAATCGATTCTTTGTTTTCCTTTAATTTTGTAGATTAAAAAGTAATTAGAAATTTCTTTAAGGTTTATACACCTGAACAGCTTTGATCATTAGTACGAAGTAGTAACCAAGTTTTGTTGTCGCGAAATAAAGAATGCATACTGGTCCGTGTGCAACGTGGGCGATCAAGCCCACGCGTGGTGGTCTCCAATTGCTATCGCAATTTTGATCGGTTCAACAAGTTATAATTGCGAGGTGGAAACAAATCCAGAATTCTTATTTTTATTGAAATTATTGTTTTTAACAGAGCTTAACAAATTTGGTATAAATTAGTATTGAAAACCATATTTAGGTTTACTAAAGCGACAAAAACATTCCGAAGTTGATGATTACACGATTATTCTAAATTTGTAAATATTTCGAAAGATTCTTAATCTTTCGTCTCCAGACTAGTCTCACTCTGATGAAGTATCAAGACCAGGGGCTTGGTTGACATTCTGCAAAGTTCGTTAGTAAAATAGTTACCAGAAAGCAATTGAGCCTCCTCCACCTCGCCCTATTGGGTTTTCAATGGCTGATCGCTAATTAGGAAAAACAATTTCTTGAGATTTTAAATATTTGTCTGAATCCACATTATAGATATAACTATCCAGCTTTGTTTTTTTGTCTTCCAAGTTTTGTCAATTATATTTGTATGATAATTACAGAAAATTTTAATGGTAATTGGTCTTCCAAAGATGGTCAAAGTAAAAATAAAGTGAGTAAAATTCGTCGCATAAACCTCAAAAAAACAGCACGGGAAAGATGTCGATTAGTGGCTGTGTTTTGAGATTTTTATTCGGATCCAAGCGAAATTTGGCCGAATACCTTGAACGCGATTGATAATTTAGCAGTTAACAGTGACACATTGTTTGTTTCCCAGAAATTTGAGATTTAGAAAACATGTAACCAATGTCCGAAATGAAATTGTTCTCAATTGCCCCCGGTTTCCCTATGTCGTTTATGACTGGCCTTTCGATCAATCGCTCTTTTTATGCGCCGAATCAAATACATTTAATAGAAGCGACAGAAGTGGGACGTTTGAATTGGTTAGGTGCTACGACTTGGATTAAAAGCAGAACACATTTTGAAGTGTACATGAAAATTCTACACAAAATATTTTACCAAATATGGAATTTCCGTGATAAAGTCAACCAATTTTGATAGGAATATCTTTGAAAAACGGTCGACAAACTGGATCCCAAGTTACCCTGCTTATTACTATGGATGATATTGAAATTTCTGCCGATGAATTTGAACCCGCTTTCTGCATTTTTGGAAATTTATAGGAACACGATCGGGCTTTGGGCAATCTTCAAAAGGTTGTTATTGCTACGTGTTACCGGTAGGTTTTAAATTATTGATAGAAACGTAAATTTATTAAAAACTTAATATGCGTGCAAATTGTCGCTTCAGTTCTATGAAGGCTGGTTGTACTAATAATATATCTAATTGGTGACCATCATTCAACATTAAGATTTACCAAAAGGTAACGTACCCATAAGAACAGATATAAAGGTAGCTAAATGGCAATATTTTTTTATGATATGATGTCACTTGTCGTAGCTTAGGTGGGTAATAACATTCATCACAATGACACCATTAGCTTTATTCAACTAACAAATATGAGTTAATAGAATTATGATGTTAAATCAAAACTTCTGGTTAGCACAAGACTAATAACATTAATTTCACAATTTTATTCATTGTACTGAAGATGGCTTTTTGATAATGCCGAAACATGTCTACATTAAAAACTTTTATCGTGTATACTGTATTTCAAATGTGATGTTAAATCACTTCTCATTTAACATTCTTTATTGTTTAAAGCAGCTTGCATTGTAATACAGGATATATAATAAGTTTGGGGATATACACAGAAATACAATATACAGATATACAAAGGAAACTACTAATATGCTTTTATGGCGTAAAGATGATGATGATCTTGCAATTTCTTCAATTTCGTCATCCCATTTCTTCCTTTGTTTCCTTTGTTTTTCTTCGTTCCTTGGATACCATTCCATAACTTCTTTAATCCATCTTCCGTCTGTTCGTCTAGCAAGATGACCAGCCCATTGCTTGTTTTAATATGTCTATAAATTTTGTTTTTACTTCTTTAAATAAGGAAATAAGTGTTTTTCATGCTTATTAAAAAATTTCTCAAGACACCATACAACCATGCAAATCTTATTTGGCGACTATATTTAAAAGCAAGTATTGGAAAGCACAGGAAGTACTTTACATAGATGATGAACGCGCGTCAGCAAATCATTTTGCGCCCTATACTATATATATATTGTGAATTTCATTAATAATTCTGATGAATTCATGAGCATAACGGAGTCTGTATATGTTGATACAGGTTTGTGTTCATTTGCATAAACTTTAACTTTGATTTTCTCGTGCTATATACAATTTATTTTTGACATTACTTCACCCATAGATTTATAAGATTGCAGAATTATCGGATTAGAAATCCGACACAACACGATGGCTCATCTTGTAATGTAGTACTTATGAAACGATGTATAGTTTGTTCCTACTACAACACTTTACTGTGGCAAGTGTTTATACAACACATGTTTTCACCTGTTGGAAACAATCTTCCAAAGTTTATTTTGAACGACCCGTATTTGACACAAACCAAATCAGATTTTTGTTTGTAACTGTTTTTTGCTTGTAATCTATATTATATCGCAACAGAGGAACAATATTGGGCTCTAATGTATTATTGCAAACTGGGCGTGACCTTTCACGAACTACGCTTTACAAAAATTCTTTTTTTTACAACAGTTACTTGCTCCCGGCCTTGTATTATTGACGCAACAGTGTGTCATTTCTTTTTCTAACAATTGATCAACCACCAAGCATTTGAAATCGAATTTTATACTGTGGTTTCGCGTGTTCACATTGACGTCTTCTTCCAAAACGAACATCTCTTCGTCTTTATCATTAAACTTGAGTTGATCATTGCACTTTGTCTTTGTAATTTTGAAGCAAATACTGTGGTTGGTATTATAAAGTGATCTACGTGTTCTATAAAGATCGCTTATGCAACGCTGATGGCTCCAATCTTCGCCATGTTGCAATTGTTATCAATCACTACGTAATTCTGTTTTTGTTGTTGTTGCCCAAGTCGCTCAAAATAAACATTGGAATATTCGACTGCAATGCACCTTATGCTTTCAATTATCTTCCTCGTCTAGTTAATTTTTGGAAGCATGGATCCGAAACATTTGGTGCTGATAATCTTGGTGTTTACAGTTTGTCTTTTGTCTGGATACCTGCATGTACTTGCTAGCATGACATGTTCACATACCATGTTTAGTCGTACCATTGGCTTCATTCTTCGTGGTAATGTTGTTGGTGAAATCCCGGTGAAAGATGGCCAACAATGTAGACAAGCATGTGTTAAATTTGCGAATTGTTTATCAATAAATACAATAAAAAATGCTAATGGGAACACGACATGTCAAATCAATAACAACATAAAAGAGAAAGCTGTTAAACAACAGTTTGCAAAGACAGCAGGAGGAGAATATTTTGAATTGAAGGTGCGTGTTTTTTATGAACAGAATGCAATTATTCCGACACAATTGACGCTACCGTGAATCACGCTCGAAACGTATTCCATGACCCAACGTTCACACTCTTGTTCAACAGTCTAAATGAAATTTGCTCGTGGAACCATCTTAACTATGCATGATCGATCATTTGTCATGCTAACTTCCACATGTCACCTCGTGCGTATTTTATGCTACACAGAGCTTCATAACAAGGTTACGCCAGTGGTCACGTGTGTCTGTTTCACGAAACTTAACAGGTTCAAGATATGCACTGTCGTAAATATTCAAAGTGATTGATGGATATAAAACTTTTCTAGAGAAATGGACATTTCCAGAACACTATGATTGAGGAGTTGCTCGATCGTAAGTACTTATTTATAAATAATTTTACATCTATGCAATAATAGCAATTGTAATATGTATGAACATATCCAATTATAATATTATATATAAAAATATCCAAGTCTGGATTAAAGATGTATGTATGGAGAGCTCGCATACTATTAGTCTATTAGATATCGCATGAATCTCCAAAAATATTGAAAATTCATACGCTTTTGATAATCTGGAAAACATCAAATTAAATTAACGATGATTCAGTTGAAAAAACAAAAGAAGACACTCTATTTACGAAAAGTAAATACCTTATTTCAAGACTATTTATCTTTTTGTTGTAGCATTGAGCCAACCATACGAGAGCATTGGTTGCTTTGCTGATTCAACACCGATAGCAATTCCCACATGGGAAGGACAGCATCCTATCTTAGATGGTAATTACAAATATAGAACCAACGCTATAGAAAAGTGTTTCCAACTTGCCAAGGAGCTTGGATTTCGATTGTTTGCCCTTCAATTTGGAGGGGGTTGTCAAGCTGGTTTTGCAGAAAAGTCATTTGATCGATACGGTACTTCAACAGCATGCTCATTGGATGGAAAAGGGGGTGCCTCCGCCAATCAAGTTTATTATATCAAAGGTAATCATAGTACTATCGCGTTTCTTTATCATGATCACTGTTCTATTTTGAATCACTAATGACATTTGACACTTGAATATCGTATTACACAAACGCTTCTGATTACTTAAAATAGATGGTCGTACCTGTGGCATCACATTGCATTACGTGTTTTATAAAAACATAATGAGCATACACATCCTCCATGTATGCTTGCTTCCATATTAATAAGGCCGATAAAGTAACGTTCATTAATATCCAACGTTCTAAAACCATTCATTTTTTCACGACAACTCATTATACACAATTGTCACAAATAGGACAATTTACATATCAGATATTGTTAATCAATATCTTAACAATGAAGCAAGTTAACAAAATTTGGGAAAATAACTTATGTGGTCAATAGAATGAGAAAAAACAGGGGGGAAAACGTCAGGTATATATTTTTGCTTCTCAGATACCGGCATTCATTTGTTCAACCAAAGTTATTACTGGCAAGTGCCAATTGCAATGACATTCCAGGATGCAAGGAAACACTGTTTAACCAAAGGTAGTGATTTGGCTTCCATTTCAAGCGAAGAAGAGCACAATTTCATTTATAAGACATTTTTTCCACCAGAAGCGTCAGGAGGTAGGCCCTTCATCTAATCTAAGTAATTGTATATTCATATAAAAATGATACTGTGGCCATGATCGATAGCGCTATGCTAGTCTGTCTATAGACTTTTCTTTCGATGTCCGCATGAGGGCTTATCTACTCGATATGGCACCGTTTATTCTTCTGTGGCAACACATTCCCAGTTCTGATTATTCCATGATTCTCCAGTGAGAAAAACAATGAATCTTTAGCCAGGGCTTAGTTGAATGGTCAAGTCAAGAAAATGTGCCCGGCGTTAACTCTCGAGGATGTCAAAAGATGTTGAGTTTTGAAAGTCGGGACATTGAAATAACGTGGTGTTTCCAACCACCGAGAAAATCTAGTTCTTGATATAGCGTCAGGGCTTTTCTTTGTTTTTCTAAATCGAAACAGCTTTTTTGGAACAGTTGAGAGGGCAATATCTAAGCAGCTACAATAACGTTTCTTATAATGCGCGTTACGAATGTATATTATAATATAAATGTACATATGACATTTTCCAGAAGTTTTGCAAAAAATGGCTAAATGAGATTATATATAGACATGGGCTGCTCACCCAATCTCACATCTCACCACATCTATCCTTGAGATTACATTGGGCAACTCAGACTCCTAAGACTTGTATCCAAATTTTATACTTACATAACAACTTACATAGGTTAACATCATATATATGCGTATTTTGTTATTTCCAGATATAATTCAAAGGTTTATTGGATTAAATAGAATTGATAGTAGTGATTTTCAATGGACTGATGGTGCACCAGTTTCTTATATAAAATGGGACACTGAACAACCCAACAATTACGGGGGGATCCAGTATTGTGTAGCTTTAACGCTCCGACCTATTGATCCAATAATGCGTGGAGGATTTAATGATAATCCATGTGATATGAAGGTGGATTTCATATGTAAGGTTAAACTCTAATTATCATTCTAAAACTAATTTGTTAATATTTTTTTCACCATCCTGTTTCATATA